>KE153342.1:24309-36404 GCA_000411095.1 Aethionema arabicum
CGGTATACAAACCACCGGTGGTGATACCTAAGAAACCGTGTCCGCCGCTGCCGGAGTTGCCACCGCTGCCTAAGTTGCCACCACTACCTAAGCTTCCACCGTTGCCTCCAAAGGATTATCATCACCCAAAGCTTGGAAAATGGCCTCCATTGCCTCCACATCCTTAGACGTTGGAGAATAATTAAATACGTATAGATACGTATACGTATACATAAACGAGATTTAAGTTTTATTATATTTGTAATCAAATGTGGTTATTTTTATTTTTTAAATTATTTCTTTGTATGTTTTATTTCTGGATTTGGTGTGTTTAAGCTTGAGTTTGTGTGTAGATGGTTGTAACTCGTGAGCAATAATGTTGTAATGAATTCGACTCTCTCTAGTGATATTTTCAATTAATATTCGGATTATATACTTTTATCAAATGGACAATTAAGCTTAAAATAATCATTAGTATATTATATATATATATTCTTAATTATAAATTAATATAATATTGTAGACTAATATGAAATAATCAAATAACTATAGAATAGTTTACGAGTATAATAGATATACTATTTTCATACTTTATTTCATGACATTTTTGTATTCGCGTTATATAATTTTTTTCATACTTTTATTAAAAAATTTTATTAATATTTTTGGAGTGCTTCATGGACAATATTTAGAAATACAATGGGATTTAGATTCGATAAACTAAAGTTGTCTTATTTTCAAATTAGTGGGTTGAATTTAATGGGCCCTGAGCCATAAAATTAAGGGCCCAAGGTTGAATTCTTTTTTCTATATAATATTTTATTTTTAATTACAGAAATAAATCACTCTAAAGCGCGAAAATTAAAATTCCAAAAGTACCATTTCTTCTCCTCTCTTCTAGGGTTTAAGGACTGTCGAGTCTCGAACTGTTCTTTCACTTACTCTTTTAATGGCGAACACTAAAATCGTAGACCCATCCCTTTGGTGGGATCCGTTTGATTCTCTTTTCAACGAACTCGAGGACGCATCTCTCTCTGACGACTTCCCGCAGCATCTCGTAACATCTCCCTTCCTCTACATTTATGTATGTGATATGGGTGTCTTTCTGCGGATATTGATGCTATTTCGGGCTGCTTTATGAATTTCAGGCGAAAACTGTGAACGACAATCACGCGTGGTTCCTTGACACGCTGTCGATGTTCAAGTCACCGAGTGCGAAATCGAAAGAGGCTTTGAATTCGGACATAGTCAAAATTAAGGAACACCAATTAGTGATAAAGCCTGAATTAAAAAAAATTGCGCTTGAAGTCAGCTCTTATCTGGTTAGTTTCTTCTCGACTCATAAATTTCAATTGTAGTCCGAAAAGTTTTTTTTATTGGATTTTCGTATGGACAGACCTTAAGCATGTGGGTTTGATAACTGTGCATAGCTTACAATTCGCTTCATGTGTAACCAGTGCTCTGCTTTGGAATTGTTGCTTAGTTGATTAAGGCGCAGGTCCATACTAACATCTGTTACTGGTGAAAATGATTAATATAAGTGATGCGGAGTACTAGATGCGAAGAATGTAACTGATATTGTTTCCTGATTTCTGAAATCGTGTCCAGAATCTCGATGAAATCCAAGCATATATCCTCGTGGAAAGGTTTACAGAGCAGGAATATGAAGCAACTGATTCGATATCTGAAGAATTCATTCATGTGGTTAGTAGCGTATGGATCTCAGCCTCCTTTGTAAATTCGCAGTTCTCACTCTTACATAGAAATTTAGGTTTGGTTGGATGAATAGAAGCTTGTAGGGTTGATCTGAGCTTAAATCCCCAAGGCGTCTAAAGTAACTGATATCCTTTAGGGTTCCTTAAAGCATATCCTGATTGTTGTTTTCTGATACAAATCGTTCATTAAAGAATTCTAGAGTTAAGTAGCATGCAGCTCGTTGCTATCAAAGAGATATTGACTAGCATGAAAAGACCAGATGATGCGACCACTTGTTTCTGAGTTTTATGTTCAAAGTTAGGGCTATAGCTCATTTTTATCAGTTTCGATTTCACCTTTTATTTGTTCTGCTTCATTTCTGACTCTTTTTTCCCTTCTGTCCCAACTCTATTTTGAAGATACTGCTTCAATATTACATAGAGCGGCAGTGCCTACTTAAGTGTACAAAGTGTATTCTCATGCACTCCTGTAAGTCTTAGTTTTTTCTCCCTTATATCTAATGATTCCTAGTCTCAATTATCTTAACAAGTATGGGCATCTATAGTTGTATATTCAGATGCTATAAATTAGAAGAAAAAAGTTACTTTTTTCTGATAGTGAATTTTCCTGTCTAAAGTTCGACCCACACCTTTGTCCATTTCCGTTTGATTTTTCAACTGATTGTAGCATTGGTTCAGTACATGCATCAAGAGAGAAAAGCATTATAGGAGAGGAAGCAAAAAAACTGATTTCAGTTGGGCTTGAAAGAAAACAATCATCACTTCTTGAGGACCTTTTGTCCTGTTGTTTTCCACAGCAGATGGTATGTGTTTGGAGTCCTTTTCCTTCTTAACGTACCATATAATTTGTTAAGATGTAAGACTTTGGCTTCTACTGCTTTTAGGGCTCTGATCTTCTCACTCCATTTAACATTTTGAGTCCTAGTTTGATTTTTTTTTCTACAATATTTTTGTAGGATGTTAATCTATTCACTTTGTGGGCAGAGGAGACACTAATCGAAGACAATTTGGTCTTGGATATTCTTTTCCTTCTATACCATGAATCATTATGCACTTGCAATGGAGAAAGATGGAGAAAACTGTGTTCCTTCTACGCGGTAGTCACTCGCCACATGCCCGAGACTGACTGAGCATCATCAGTAACAACCTTATTTAATTACAATTTCTGTGTTGCAGGGAACTCTTTCAGGCTCCTATAATTTTAGGAAGCTGGCAGTGTCAGCCGAAGCACAACAGTCCGTATCTCATGTAAAAGTTCAGTTGTTGATAATTCTTATAGACACATTGGATATGGAGGGTCTTCTACAAATGATTCGTGACAGAGTACCTTTCAGGTTTGTTTAACTAACTCTTGATGAACTCTTATGTGATAAGCAATATCCTTTCCTACTTTCCCCTGAAAATATGTCAACATATCTTAAAGGAACTATTTTTTCTTAAAAGGTCTGGCTCTTGTGAGTTCTCCGTTACTGATGTCCAAGAGATGGATGCATTGATCTCTGAACTCAACACTTTCGAAGTAAAAGAAGCAGGAGCGCTTGTCCTTGCATGGGCAGTGTTCCTATGTCTTATTTCATCACTCCCTGGGGGGGAGGAAAGTAATTTCTTGATGGTATGATGTGAGAATAGTTCTGTTATCTAGTCAGAGGACACACACAGTTCATATTTATGCATTTAATATCTTTTCGTAAACAGGATATTGATTACACGAGCTATGTTCATCAAGCTTTTGAGGCAGCATCATTGAGCTACTTCCTTGATATTCTTCAAAATAATATGTTTGAAACTTTTGTAAGTAATAAAATTAATTTACCAAGCTTAGCTTCGTGTGTTTTGTCAATTTGCATCTTTTTATTTTTTCAGAAACTGTTCAGCAGCCCTCTGTAAAGCATGTTCACGTTATCATTCCCTATCTTGATTGCATTGTTATTTTATCTTTTCCTTAGGGATCACTCTATGGTTTTCATAGTGTCTTGAGGACGTTTATTTCAGCCTTTATTGCATCTTATGATATCAATCTTCAGGTAAAACCTCAATTATTCTAGATTTGGTATTACACAGTTATGAAGTATTTCAAAGTCAACTGTCTCGACCTTTTTGGCAGCTGGAAAATCCCACCGTAGAGTTGATACTGGACATTTTATGCAAGGTTTATCAAGAAGAGGTATGTTTTATGCATGCTTATCCCTAACTTTTTCCTCTATATTACTAAACTTAAATGCTTATTGTGCGCCTTAATTTTTCAGGAGTCCCTCTGTATTCAGTTTTGGGATCAAAGAAGTTCTGTTGATGGCCCTATCCGTTGTTTTCTCTTTGATTTAGAGAGTGAATTTCCTTACAGAAGTGATGAATTTATTCGCCTCTTGTCATCCCTTAGTGAAGGAAGCTGGCCTGCTGAATGTGTGTAAGTAGTAATTGATCTATTATGGGACTTTAAGTCTTTTTACCTGAAAACAATCTATCTAGATGAGAGTGATGTTCTGTATAATGGCAAGATAATTTGCACGTTTTGCTAAAAAAAGTTCTTAGTTATTATCTGTTCATCATCCCACTGCAGTATTGGGTGCTTAAAATCATAATCTTCTTTGAGCAGATACAACTTTCTGGATAACTCAGTCGGGATATCAACCTTATTTGACATCACTAGTGGCTCCCGAGTAGGTGATATCTTCCAACTTGCCCAGCCATTGCATATTCCGGGTCTTGAAGGTTTAGTTATCCCCAACTACACTCGTGGGAAACTTTTGAGACTACTTGGTGAAAATACTGGCCTTGTAAGGTGGGAGGTAAGTGAATTTATTGTTTGCAAAACTTGTTCACAAAGAAGATTTCATGAGTTATCTTGAAACATACTGAATCTTTAAATACAATTCCTTTTCCTATGGGTAGTATTCACTATCTGGCGTTACAGTGTTGGTCCTCCGTTTGGCCAATGCACTCTACAATGGTAACAATCTTGAGGCCCTTGGGACTCTCAAGCTAATTCATCGGATGGTGACATTTAACGATGTAAGTGCATGACTACATCTTCTTTTTTACTGGTTCATTAACTAAGGATTTAGTATTTTTATCAATTCTCCCCTTACCATTTTCTCATAATTTTAAACTCGGGCTGTTTGGCTTGACTTCTATTCTGTCGTAGGATATGGATCCATAATTTTTTCTCTGACCCTGTAAGTTGATTTTAGGCTGTATGCTTCTCCTTACTGAATATCAACCACTTCTTTCATGTTCACGAATCTTACATGAATGAGAAGATGCAAAGCGATGTGAGGTAAAGTATTTGCATTTTATTATTTCTGACATGCTGTCTACCCAAGGTCCTTGCAGATATATTAGTTTTGTGTTGTGTTTCAGGGTGGTTGATATAATTTGCCAGTCGATCGGAAGCTTGACTTTTGACTCGGACGGTGCAGCTGTGATGGCAATGGCTATTTCTATCTTGACGAAGCTACTGCGATGGTAATTTTCTTTGGTGCCTACTCTTTTTTGGTCTTGGATATCCAATTTTTTCTTCGATATACCCTTTTTAGGGAATGCCTGTCTTATTATTAACTAAGATATACTTTGGAACTCGGTAATTTCTTTGCAGAACCTCCAGAGCTAACTTTAGTTTTTCTTTGAGCAGTTCCCCGTCCAATATTGCTCCAATAGTTTTAAAGGCAGATATCTTTGACATGACTTCAGGGTCGGCCATCCCTGACAGCGACTATAATATTTCATTGAGGTTAGATTGCTAATATCACATACAATATTCTATTTCTTAGTTCAGTTCATTTTAAAATCTATCGTGCCCATAGAATGTATACAAGGAAGTTTATCACCCTAGAAGAATTTTTGTTTCTTAGAATTGGTCAGTTCTCCACAGGGAGGCAATATTTGGCAGATAGCAAGCAATCCTTCATGTGCTGTCCCAAAAATTTGACAAAGTTTCTCATGAAAACTTCTTAGATATAGCAGTGAACTAGTTTGTTACAATGCGCTGAGTAGTTTGTTATTTGCTAGGCACCATACCTATTGTCACTAAGGAGACTCACTATTGAATGTTCTATCTTTTGTGTCTTTGAGCTTTTATTTTGAGGAATACCTTTAAGCAGAAATGAGGGTTAGTTGGACGAAGGGTTTAAACTTTTATCTGACTTCATCTTGTTATGCCCTCTCTGGCTGCACCCTTGTTTGTGACGATTGAACTTCCATTCTTACTTTTACCCTGGTTGACATAAAATAAGTGAATCGTGGTCGCTTTCCGGGAGACTGGCAAAGATGATCTTGATTGATTGCGAGAAGAATGATACAGGCTGCCCATTAGTCATATCAGGCAAGTTTGCATTAGACTATTATCGTGTGCGTATTCTGCATGACTGTGGGCTCAGTTGCAAGCCAAGTCATGGCTCTTTGTGTATAGAGCGTGTTGCCTTTTTACCTAATTGTATATGTTTCTATATCTTGCAGTTTTGGAATTTACTATGCAACTTGTGGAGGGGGGACTGGAGAATGATGTAGTTCTTGCTTTAATTGTTTTTTCATTGCACTATATTCTAGTTAGTCATGAATATTGGAAATACAACCGTGGAAACATGCGTTGGAAAGTGACACTAAAGGTACGTCTGTGATTATTATCTAAGCTGTCCTCTGTTTACTACATATTGATAGATTAGTTGTTGACCTTTTTGTTATTGAGTTAACCGATAATCTAGTTTCTTCTAATATTTCCCTGTTTTCCACTGCTTTTTTCAGGTCATTGAACTGATGAAAGCATGCCTCAGATTCAGTGCATTCTCCACCAAGCTGAGAGATGTTTTCCTTAATATTTTGCTGAATGATGCATCTGTTCACAACGCTCTATTCCGGATCATATGCACGACTACACAAACTTTAGAGGTCTGGATATGCACTGGAATAGTCTTTTTGCTACTCTCCTTGGAGTCTGAGATGCTTTAATTGAATTTTGATTTGTTTCACCCCAACAGAAGCTTTGTGTAAGCCGTCTTATTGAACCAGCAGAGATTGAAGGATGGCAACTTGCTATAGCCTCTGTTTTGGAAGTCTTGGACATCACACTCTCCCAATCTTCTTTGGTAAAAGCGTTCTCTTTTTAAAAGCTTTTGCAAGCGCATTCCATTGCAGCTAGTAGCCACTCGTTACTTTTTTCTATTGAAGTTTTGTGCAAAGTGATCTTGATTAAACTCTTGCAATTTTAGTTTTGCAAACATAACGCAAACACATATAATTTTGATTGGATAACCTATAACTTGTTTATCTTTATCTTTCTCGCATTTGAGTTTATGTGGTTGATGAAACTTCTTTTCCTTCAAGGCAGTGTGAAGTTGATAGTTTTCTATAAAACTGTTGCAGAGTACACATTCTGGTCTTCCGGTGTTTCATCAAGCCATGTCTACAGCGAAACCAATTCCAGTTGTTGCAGCCCTCGCATCACTGATATCTTGTTTCCGCAATCCTGTATGGACTTCATCTAAATCTGCAGAAGTTGATGCTTTGACCAGTGACGGGTCTTAAAATCCAATTCTTCTTGCAGAATGTACAGGTTGGTGCTGCTAAAGTGCTTTGGAAGTTATTTACCATGGCAGAATCCTCACAACTCTATGGTGTCAGCAATTCAGGCTTTGGTCTAGACAATCAACAGGTTAGAAGTATATCTTTCTTATCTGTAATCTCCTTGTTCATCTAGTATATTGTTCCTTCTAATGTAAGGCTCAATTATACTTTTTTTTTTGTAGATCATAGATTTACGAAATTCGGTTAGCCATATTTTACTGGATCTATCAGAACAAAATGAAGATCTTGTCATTGCCACTTTGAAACTACTAACTGCTACAGCAAGATATCAGGTTGCTTCCAATTGTTTCTATCAAATCTGTCACTGGCCTTTGGTGTTATTTAACTTGCTCCGCAAATGATACTCTAGAAACCATGGAGCTTCTCCAGTTTCATCACACTGAACTTATTTCATTTAATATCTTATTTCTTCAGCCTGCTCTGTTGGTTGCCATATTTGCTTCAAAAGAAGACTCAAATGCTGACAACTCAAAACATTCAGGCAAAGATACCTCATCAGTTCCCGACTGGGCTTCTAAGTCTCGCTTATTGGGCACTATCCTGCAATATGTTGAGAGAGCTACTGATTTCGTCAATAGGTACGCCAATTTTTTCAATGTTATCTTCTGCTTACGTTGAATTTCTGCATAAGTCTTCCGGATGACATCTATACATGGCCTATTTATGCTGATGCTTTCATTTTATCTAGTGAGACAGAAATATTGCTGAGTTTACTTGATTTCCTGAAAACGCTTTGGCAAGAGGCTGGCCAGTACGCAAATATGCTGGAACCATTCAAGGCGTCAAAGAAGTTATGGCAGCAGTTGTCCAACATTATATCACAGCCATCTAAGCTAAAAACATCGGAAGTTGGGAAGCTGAGCAAGGAAGAAATGTTTAAATTGTTTGTAAAATATCGGTGTCAGGCTTCTGTTTTGGAGATTATAGCATGCAATATGTTTTTGAAGAAGAAGTTGCTGTTTGCTGAGTCACTTAAAAGACCCTGTTTAATGAGGGCAGATGGTGCAGTATCTCCGCCCAAATTAACGCCAACAGCCGGTTCAGATCCCAAGGATATCTTTTCAAATTGGTGTGACGTGTCTGTTTTGGGTAGCCTTATCCAGTCAGTTTCTTCTTTAGATGGTGAAAGTGAAATAAACTTTCAGGCAAAGGCACGTATCTCTTCACCTGGTCTTTTTATTGAACTATGTTCATTGAGATGTATATGTTCGCTCATCAGTCCCTTGTTCATTTTTCTTCGGATTTATGCTTTACGTATGGAACGCAAACAGTAAGTTTGGCATGCATGCTTTGTGTATACAGCACAACCAGTAGAGTGTGACCCTACTTTCCACCTTAGGTTTGGTGCTCCACCTTTCATAAACATTGAAATTCTGAGTTATAATAGTTTATTGTCTGCACTGGCAGGTTGCTGCTGTTTTACTTCTTGTGCATTTGATTATGAAACTGGAAACATCTGGCACAGGAGCAATGTCGGTCTCCTTAATCGGGAAGATCAAACTCATATCAGAAATGGTATGTAACTCTCTTTTGATGATCTATATCTTTGGTCCTTTTGGAGCACTTTTGAAGGAATCATATGCTGATTCTTCCGTCTCCTTAACAATATTCTGACAGCTTTATGCCCAACCTGCTTTCTCTGAGTTGTTGGCACAATATTCAAAACTTGGTTATAGGTAAGTCCATTGTTTCTTACGTTTTTTACTGAACTTTATACGTGCAAGTTTTTTCCAAATCCAGTGTATTAAATTTACGGCCGCTGGCATGCTTCTCTTTGTCTCTTGAATCAGTCGTTCTCATGTTAGTGTTTATCATATCATCATGTCCTTGATTATAATCTGTTGAGCTTTCTTGCTAGTGGAGGAAAGGAGTTGGTGACTTTTATTCTCAACGATTTTTACTGTCATCTGGAAGGAAAGCTTGAGGGTCGTGATTTCCCAATTGCTCCATTCAAAGAGCTTTTCCAGTTTCTAGTTGATTCCAGCTTTTGGGAGAAATACAAACAAAAGACAAATAACGACATAGATACGGTTTTTGGGGGCATTAGCTTGTTTGATACTCATATTATACGGACAGAATTAGGTCTTGATTTTTGGGATATCTCCGAGTGGAAGACATCTAAAACAACTGCAGAGAAAATGATGAAGTACATGGAAAGAGCAAACTCAATGGCTTTACTCTCATCATCACAACTGTCTCTTTTAAATGCACTAATATCCGCCTTGATACTTTACGAGGATAACGTAAGTTCCTTTGTTCTCATTAGCTTTGTCGAGACTTTATCTTAAAAGCTTAGCCTATTATAATATTATGGGCTTGTTTGTCTATATCCTTCATTTAAAGCATTGAACTTCTTAGATGCTGACTGACTCAAACGTAATAGATGTTGCTTGTTATTATTTAGTTACATCTTATATTGTATGTGCAGTCTCTTGAGGATGGCGCAGCTGTGCAAAGGAAAGTCCCTTCTCGAGTCACTCTTTCAAGCATTGATGAAGTTTGCCATAATTTCTGCACTAGGGTTGCTTCACTTGCCTCTGTATGGAATGCACCCACAATTGTTCTTGAGATTCTTACAGCACAGACAGACTTGCTCTCCTGTCTCTTGAAATCTGCGAAGAAAGATCTGTCATTATCTGTATGTGCACTTGTACTTAGAAACGTTGGGCCTGGTCTCAAAATCCTTGGTAGTTTGAGGCAATCAAAGGTCATATTGAAAAAAACGATAAATCTCCTGCTTGAGGTGCTGCTTCTGGTCGTGGGTTTTGGTTCCGACAAGGATTCTGCAGAAATATCTGATGCGACAATTGGATTATTACCCCTTCTCTGCAACTTTATGGGGAATACAGAGTACTTGACACTCTGCGTGACTACATTAGACTTGATTCTCAGAAATTTTTTGACGCCAGAGACATGGTTCCCTATTATACAGAGTCATCTCAGCTTACAGTATGTTACTCTACAGCTTCAGGATAAAAACTCCACAGATTCCGTTTCAGCAATTCTGAAGTTCTTCTTAACTATAGCTCAAGTTCATGGTGGTGCTGAGATGCTTTTAAATTCTGGGTTCTTCTCGAGTCTCAGAGCTTTGTTCATTGATTTGCCCGATGGAAGACCTACATTGGTATATGACAATGAAAATGGTTCACTACTAGAAAAGCCAGAAAAGTCACAACATATCTGGGGACTCGGTTTAGCGGTGGTAACTGCAATGCTTCATTCACTAGGATCCGTTTCTGTGGGTGCAGATATTGTAGAAAGTGTCATATCTTACTTTTTCTTGGAGAAAGGTTACATGATCTCATACTATATTGCTGCACCGGATTTCCCTTATGATGGCCGTGACAAACTGATACCACATAGTCAAAGGACATGGACTTCCCTTGCTTATCTGAGAGAAACCGAGCATACTCTCCTTCTGATGTGTGCATTAGCAAGCCATTGGAGATCATGGGTTAAAATTATGAAGGAAATGGATTCTCTTTCAAGAGAAATGACTATACATCTGTTAGCCTTTATCAGCAAAGGTGCTCAACGCCTCAGAGAGTCTCAAAGCCAAACATCTCATCTTTTATGCCCTCCCTTAGTTAAAGAAGAGTTTGATTCCTGCAAAAAACCACCTTTCATCATTAGCAAACATGGATGGTTTTCCCTGGCACCTTTAGTTTGTGTCGGAAAACCAAAACTCTCTGCTGTATCCGTCTCTACTGCTCTTGTTGTTAGAGGACAAACAACCGAACACGCAGCGTCTGTTCCTCAATCGCACTTTACAGACTCCGTTGCAGTACAGATTTACAGAGTGGCTTCTCTTTTGTTAAAATTTCTATGTTTACAAGCAGAAGGTGTTGTTAAACGAGCAGAGGAAGTGGGATATGTTGATCTTGCTCATTTCCCTGAACTTCCAGAACCAGAGATTCTACACGGTCTACAGGTACGAGTGATGATTCGTAATTAAGAGCAGTCATCTACAGCATTTCTTTTTTCTTTACCATGGATTCTGCGACTGGTACTACAATGTGTCTTTCTTAAAATACAGGATCAAGCAACCTCCATAGTCACAGAGCTTTGCGAGAATCACAGATCCAAAGAAGTTCCCGGTGAAGTTCAGAAGTTGTGCCTTTTACTGCTCCAAATGACAGAAATGTCTTTATCCTTGGAGCTCTGCGTTGTTCAGGTTTGCAGAATCCATCCAGTTTTTGGCCGTGTTGATAACTTCTCCAAAGACTTCAAAAAACTTATGAAAGGTACAATTTTTTCATGCATTTCTACTTCCAAAGATAAAGCATTGATGTACAAAATCATTGAGTAACTAACACTTCTTGTTTCTCCTCGAACAGCTGCAGAATCGCACACCTACTTGGAACCATCAATGAGTTCACTGAAGAAAATAGCTGTGTTTGTGTATCCCGGTTTACTCTAGGGACCAAAGAGAAAAAGGACCAAGTCACTACCCGGTTTAACAGAACCAGACAATTGAATCTGGTATGTATTGTTCTTGTTTTGGTTCATTATTATTGGTATATAATATGTGACTGAATATATGTTAGTCAATATATTATATGCTCTGCATAAACATATTCTCTTTTAGCCCGGAGCAAGGTAGCCTAGTGGTTTCCACTGTAACTGCTACCCTCTGATTCTCCAAGAGCACCAGAGTTCGAATCCACCAAGCAGCGGAAGGCTGCATTTAATTTCTGTTTCAGTTAGTGGGATCGGCTTGTGGCCCACATGAGTTAATGGGCCGGCTTGTGGCCCATAAGATGAAAAAAAAAAAATTTTGAACTTGTCTAAGCCGCCAAAAATCATGGTTCAATTAAAATACCA
>KE153342.1:36464-61983 GCA_000411095.1 Aethionema arabicum
TTTTTTTTTATAATCGAATTTTCTGATAAATTCTTTTTGATTGGTTCTCTTACCATATAGTCCGCAGAAAGTGCACTTCGGAATAATATTTTATTTTATTTATTTTTATTTCTATTTCTATTTCTAACCTATTATCCTTTTTTTAAAAATATTATATAGACTGAGGAAAAAAAAATAATATTATATAGACTAAGACTTTTGATAATCATTACTGTTCTAGATCTTTCTCATTTGAAAGTTCGCCATACGGTTGATCACGTTTGCTTTACTACAAAATCTAGTAAGGAAACTAAATCTTATGTAATGAATTTATTATATATGTTAATTATTGTTTTTAGCCGAGTTTGAAGATATGGAGTAAATATTATTTTCAGAATTAAATACATTGGACGGAGTAGCGTTTTGTTTGCAAAGGAAAACGACAAAGGCGTTTGGAAACGTTTTTAATTCAGGACACGTGTCGAACTCTGGGTGCGGCAGCTCCAAGGGCATATGCCAAGTCTGAGATACTCTATCAACTTCACGCACTCATTAACCCCTAATTAACCGCTAGTCAAACACTAACCTAACCATGGTTAGTAATTGAATCCGTTAAGATCTTTCCACGTGTCGAAATCTCGTCACCATTCTTAGATATTCGCCGCTTCTCCTCCGCTATAAATGATCACCCCTCGCCGCTAAATTCTCTTCATTCACCACAGATCTAACAAATTCTCAGTCTCGGTTTCGTTTCACTAGATCTACAGCAATGGGGTTTCCTAAGGTTTTCTTCGATATCACCATTGGTGGCCAGCCAGCGGGGAGGATTGTGATGGAGTTGTATAACGATAAGACTCCAGATACGGCGGAGAATTTCAGAGCTCTCTGCACTGGAGAAAAAGGCGTTGGCCGTAGCGGAAAGCCGCTTCACTTCAAGGGATCTTCATTCCACCGTGTGATTCCAAATTTCATGTGTCAGGGAGGTGATTTCACTGCCGGAAATGGAACAGGTGGTGAATCGATCTACGGCGACAAGTTCCCCGATGAGAATTTCGATAGGAAGCACACCGGTCCTGGAATCCTCTCTATGGCTAACGCTGGTCCAAACACAAACGGATCTCAGTTTTTCATCTGTACTGTGAAAACCGATTGGCTTGACGGTAAGCACGTTGTGTTTGGTCAAGTTGTTGAAGGCTTAGACGTGGTGAAAGCCGTCGAGAAGGTTGGATCAGGTTCTGGAAAGCTCTCGAAGCCGGTGGTTATAGCCGATTGCGGTCAGCTCTCTTAGAGATCATTTATCCTCTCTTAATGTCTGGCTTTTTCCGGTGGTGAAGTTATCGCTTAGTTAACGCCGATTTAGCTTGTGTTTGAGTCTGTTGCTGTGTCTCTCTCTTTCTCTTTGCTTTTGGTTCTGAGTCGTTTCATTTTGGAGTCTCTTGTAGCTAATATAAAAGTTTGTGTTCTCAAATTGCAATTCTCGTGAATTGCCATTAGAGAACAGAGAAAAAAAAGCTTCAGTTCTGTGTTTGTTTTTACCTAATTAACCCTACTCCTTAAATAATTGACCTCCATTTCTCACTCTTACAAATTTGAAATTATATAATCAATTAAACCGTAATTAAGGACCAATTACGGTTTGTGATTGATCACTGGATTCACTGCTTAATTTAATGGCTTTTTCTGATAGAATTTAAGGCCCGGCCCATTAAATTCAAGCCCAAAGGATTTTCAAACCATATAATAAAATGGACAGACACGTACTTTATATCTGCTTACTTTAATGGGCTTTTTCTGAATGAATTAAGGCCCGGCCCATTAAAAATTCAGCCTAACGGATTTTTAAACCATATAATATATTTGTTTTGGAACTAAGCATATAATAATATGGACAGACACGTATTTAATATTTGCTAATGGATATTTTAAAATTTGTGAGGAAACAAAACGAAGATCATACGTGTGAAAGACGTCGGACCATTCTCCAATACAATGTTATAATTTAATTTGGACCACCTTTTCTTGTATAAATTATTCCACGTTATGTATTAATTAATTTATTATTACTAAAGAAATATATTTAATGGCTGTCATTGATTATAATTGAAATAGTCTATTTGTCACAAAAATTAAAAGAGAACGAGCGGCACAAACAGAGAAGCGCATCGGTGCTGAAGATAGTCCGCGATACAGCAGATTACAAACCTATTTTGTAAAACTTAACGTCCCTCCCTCCCTCCGACGAATTTTGCTCTGAGCAGCTGTCGTCTCTCGAGAGGTTGTCCAGCATTTGAAATCATCAAATACGCTAAATCAAGATTCGGTTTCATCAAACCGATCAGATTACGAAGAAGGGAGACGGAGAATTGCATAGATTGTGTTAAGAGGGCTTGATTTTTTCTGCTATCGATATCATTTGATTGTATATATTAGTTTTGTTACGATTCAGAAGTTTAGGGTTTTTGTTTCATCGGCTCTGTTAGATTCACGTTGTGGTTGTTGGAAATCGTTTTACAATGGTCTCGGACAATGAAAAGGGTTTGGTATTAGCTGTGGCGTCGAGTATATTTATAGGTTCAAGCTTCATTTTGAAGAAGAAAGGTCTTAAACGTGCTGGAGCAAATGGCGTTAGAGCAGGTTATTCGTCATCCTTTTCCTAAATCCGCGATGTCCTACTTTTTTTTTATGTTTTTCTGCTTGATCCTGATATTTCGTACCAATCTCTGCTCTAGAAATTGTTTTATTTGCTTTATGCTGAATTGGATATATATTTTGAGGTTTTTTTTTTGAGGTGAGAACTCATTTTGGAGATCTTAACTTGGGGTTTCGACAGCTCTTCATTGATTTTGGATGATGTTAGCTTAGAGCTCATTGATTTTGAACTGCCCATCATTCTTTGATTTCTTAGCTATGTTTTGTACGTTTCCCCTCAGTTTTATGCAATTCTTGTAAGGAATATAATTCGTCTTATGCTCCTAGCTTTACTTTCATGTCATGAAATGGGGTTATTACTTGGTTGATGATGCAGGCTATGGAGGTTATACATACTTGCTAGAGCCACTTTGGTGGGCAGGCTTGGTGACAAGTGAGTATACCATGTTATCGTTGTTTCTTACCATCTCGTTACTCTTTGATCTAATAGTTACATCCTAAATATGATTTATAACTTAGTGACAATCGGAGAAATTGCAAACTTTGTGGCGTACGTTTATGCGCCTGCTGTACTAGTTACTCCCCTTGGTGCATTAAGTATAATCATCAGGTATGTAACACTACTGAGTTCTCATACTTTTGGCAGCTTCTGATGAAAAAAATATGAGAGATATTTCACCTCTTCTCTGGCTAACTAACCTTTCATTTTCACTGATTACTAGTGCTGTTATGGCACACTTCTTATTAAAAGAAAAACTGAGGAAAATGGGGGTTTGGGGGTGTATTTGTTGCATTGTTGGATCAGTAATGATTGTCATACATGCACCTCAGGAGCAGACTCCGAATTCTGTTGAAGAAATTTGGAAACTAGCTATGCAACCAGGTTTTGCTCTTTGTATTTCTCTCTTCCACATACTGTATACTTAACATTGTGACTGATGTTACTTCTCTGAAGAATAACATGTTTCTTTCTCTTTTTGTATGATACAGCTTTCCTAATTTATGTTGCCACATCAATGTTAATTGTTCTGGCTTTGATTCTCTACTGCGAGCCTCTTTGCGGCCAAACCAACATTCTGATCTATATCGGAATTTGTTCGTTAATGGGTTCCCTCACTGTAAGTTTGATTACCAAAACATCTTGGCTTTAGTATTGAGCTCTATATGCACATTTTTGGTTCTCTTGTTGATCTTATCTAAATATCATTACATCTAATTAGGTTATGAGCATAAAGGCTGTTGGGATTGCGATAAAGTTAACATTGGAGGGGATAAACCAGATTTGGTATCCACAGACGTGGTTCTTTGCCATGGTTGCAACAATCTGTGTCGTTATGCAAATGATTTATCTGAACAAGGTAATATCCTTTTATCAGTTTCTTACAGAGCCATTAACTCTAGCTCCAATACATAAGAATGCAAAGGACCCTAGAACCAGTAACCATTGTTGCTCACTATACCTGACCTAAGGACTGCTGTGCCATCTTAGTGTGCACTTTGGCTTATGGTTAATGCCTCTATGTTTTGTTTGCCAGGCGCTGGACACATTCAATGCAGCAATTGTTTCTCCAGTGTACTATGTAATGTTCACAACCCTCACAATTGTTGCTAGTGCAATAATGTTTAAGGTAGATTTTATCTGCATAATGTTTTGACTTACGAGCAGTGATTCTGTTAGGAAACACTTAAGACGTTTGATACTTTCTACAGGACTGGTACGGGCAAGACACACACAGCATATCATCTGAGATTTGTGGATTCATCACTGTACTCACAGGAACGTTTATACTACACGCCACAAGAGAAGAAGAACAAGCTTCTCCAGGTAAAACTTGCCTCTTTCAAACACCTAAACATCCATCACTTTCTGGTGAAAACCATTGAAATCTGTACGGCTTTCTCAGGAACAGTGAGATGGTACGATTCAAGGAAGAGCTGTAATGAAGAACATTTGATAAATGTATACAATCCTGAATGCTAATGAAGGTGGCCATCTCTTAGACCCAAAACCAAAAAAGGTTCAGTCTTTAAGTCTTTTTTTGTATTGAATGAGCTTTGGGTCATCAATGACAATTATCATCTCTATGGTGATACTGATAATGATGATGATGATACAGGTATACAGCTTTGTGAATAGTTTTGTGAGTCTCTGTAAATAGGTTTAGACCAAAAAAATTGTTAATTTATTTGTTCATATTCTTTATTACCAAAACGCTTGTGTTGTTATCGCTGTGATTAATTTATAACCGTCCGATCAAAACCCCACAAAAGAATCTAAGTATTTAAGGACTCTCGTGTGTTCTGTTCTGTGCGTGCTAACTACGAGAGCCATTCGTTTTTCACTTACCAAAGAGCAGAAGAGAGAAGCGAGTAGAAGAGAAGCAACAATGGCGGCCGCTGTATCTTCTGTGTGGGCAAAGCCTGGTGCTTGGGCTCTTGAAGCGGAGGAACACGAAGCTGAGCTCCAGAAACAACAAGCTCTTTCCTCGAATCAGAAAGCTACCGTTGAAGATTCCGCTGATTTTCCTTCCTTAGCCGCTGCCGCCACCACCAAAACCAAGAAAAAGAAAGGGCAAACCTTATCTCTCGCCGAATTTTCTAGTTATGGCTCTGCTAAGGCGGCGCCGGCTCCTCGAACGGAGCGGCTCACGCAGGAGGAGCTCTTATCCCTTCCGAGCGGTCCTCGTGAGCGTACAGCTGAGGAGCTTGATAGATCTAAGCTTGGTGGAGGTTTCCGAGGCTATGGATCTGGAAGTCGTTACGGAGATGAATCATCGAATTCGAGGTGGGGTTCATCTAGGGTTTCTGAAGATGGGGAAAGGAGAAGCGGTGGGTTTAACAGGGAATCTGGTAGGGATTCAGGTCCGTCGCGTGCGGATGAGACTGATAACTGGGCAGCAGCTAAGAAACCTATGAGCGGCGGTGGATTCGATAGGAGAGAGGGAGGTGGATTCGAGAGGAGAGAGAGAGGTGGATTCTTCGAATCTCAATCCAAGGCTGATGAATCAGATAGCTGGGTGTCTAATAAGCCAATGGAGCCTCGAAGATTCGTTTCTAGTAATGGCGGAGATAGATTCGAGAGAAGAGGAGGAAGTTTCGAATCGTTGTCCAGAAACAGGGATTCACCTTACAGTGGTGGCTCAGATTCTGATACCTGGGGAAGGAGAAAAGAAGAAAGCGGTGGAGCAAACGATGCACCACCACCAAGCTCTGGTTCACGTCCGAGGTTAGTGTTACAACCTCGTACACTACCTGTGACCGTGGTGGATGTAAAACCGGTGGCTGTGGTGGATGTTAAACCGGAGAGTCCAGTCACAATTGTGGAGAGACCTAAAGGAGCTAATCCTTTTGGTAACGCGAGACCTAGAGAGGAAGTTCTTGCTGAGAAAGGACAAGATTGGAAAGAGATTGATGAGAAACTTGAGGCTGTGAAGTTAAAGGAAGTAGCTGCAGCTGCTGAGAAGCCTGATGAAAGGTCTCCAGGGAAGATGGGGTTTGGTCTTGGCAATGGTCGTAAGGATGATCGTACTGAAAGAAGTTGGAGGAAAAGGTTTGTTCTTTAACTACAAAACTTAGTTGATTCATTTGTAGTTTGCTTCTTATCTGATAATATGCATAGTAGAATGGTAAATTATGTGATTATGACTCGAGATATGTTGATATGGGTCTAAGAGTTTTGGAAATTTGAAGAGAGTAGGATGCTTATGTGCTATAAATAGTTCAGTTCTTTAGACGAATTTGGGCACTGGAGACATAAAAGTAGTTTCTTATATGTAAGATTTAGTATCATTAGCTTCTATGTGCTTGGTTACTACATCAACCTTAATGCTTTGATTTGTTTCTTTGTCTCATCTTTCAATTCTTGCTCTTAATCATAATATTGGGTTTAAATATTGAAGTACGGAGCAATCTGAAGCGGAGGAAGTAAGAGCTGAACCAGAGGAAGCAGCGGTACAAGAGGCAAACAAGGAAGAGATGGAAGAGAAAGAGTAAAGAGACAACCAATTTTTGGAGTTTGATCAGAAAAGTTGAGTTCTTATGAGAGGTTAGTGTCTGAGAATTTATGGTGTTATATGTTGTTTGTGGAACTCATTTAGAAAATTTTGTTAGGGGTCTTTAAAATATCTCTTATTATCTTTGTTTGCATACTCTTTTGTGGTTTATTTTAGGGTTTTGGGGTATTTTTCTAAGAGTTGTACAATTTGGTATTGGTTTCATTACTTGTGTCATTTAAATTGAGAGGTTTGTGTCATTTAAATTGAGAGGTGAGTCAAAAGTCGTGTGCTGTTTGTGTGATTTAACTTACTTTTATTATTACACCAAAGTAGACTTTGAAATCAAAGATAGCTGAGACAGGTTGCTTGCTTGCTTGCGCTAGATACTAACTCGGTATTGGTTTGGGCCGCATATCGTTAAGGCCCAATTGCTTTTAAATGCGAAAAGGCCCAATTACTTTTTAACGCGAAAAAAATAAATTACAAAGATATGGAAACACATCGTTTTTGGTATAAAAACAAATAATTTACATAATCATGGACTAGATCCAAAATGTTTTTATAGATAATATACATTGTGTTTATGAGTGAACAAAAAATAAGGCAACAAATAATCAAGACTTAAAGAAGAAGAAAATATTAGAAGGAAATCAAGTCTAGTATTCGTAATTCATGAACATGAGTTATAGTTATACGCAGTTACCAATTATTTTCTAATAAATATGGGAATATATTAAGGGGATATACATTTTAAATTTTGAATAATGATAAAGATACTCTTTTAATTATATTTTCTTTATCATTTATAGTACAATATATTATATATATTTCCTACCAATTTCATAAAACTCTTATTTCTCATCATATATATAATTATTAATCACTCTATTTGTGACAATAATCCTTTATCTAATTCGATAAAAATAATTTTTAAAATATGAAAACAATACAAACATTCTTCACGCTTTGTTTGGTCGCAGCCGTAACAAACGGTCACGATTCATACTATAGCAAGACCAAGCCAGCTAAATCAACGGAGGAGAAAGTGACACGTGTCAAATTCTATCTCCACGATATCCTCAGTGGCGAAAACCCAGGCGCGATCAAAATCGCACACGCCGCGAATCTCACCGCTAATAATGAATCGCCGGTAGGATTCGGAAGCTTGTTTGCGATTGATGATCCGTTAACCGTGGGACCGGAGAAGGATTCCACGGTGATCGGAAACGGTCGTGGAATGTATTTATCGGCGAGTAGAGATATGAGCAAATTCACGATTGTGATGTATGCAGATTTAGCGTTTACGACAGGGAAATTTAATGGAAGCTCGATAAGTGTGTTTTCGAGGAATCCGGTGGCGGAAGAAGCCGGAGAAAGAGAGATCGCGGTGGTTGGTGGGCGTGGGAAGTTTAGAATGGCGAGAGGATTTGTTAAAATCAAAACGCAGAGTATTGATATGAAGACTGGTGATGCTGTTCTCCAATATGATGCTACTATTTATCATTACTAAACAAAATCTAATTTAAATTAAAATCCTGAAAATAAGTGTCATTACTCGAAAATCGAGTATTTGTATCATCATATTTCTGAATAATTAGTTTATCGAAATTAAATCAAAATTTTTCAATTTATCGAAAAAGAATATTCTCGAATAACTAACCGACGGGTAGCTGTCGCGCGTAATAGAAACGCGCCAAAATATGTGGACGTGGGCCGAAAACTTAAAAAGAGAATTATTAAAAGGCCCATAAAGAACTAATTCATGTTTTATATGATACGATGCCGTAGCATGGTGCGTTCCTATTAGTTCTTATCTAAACTTTATCAAATAATATTAAACTATTGATAAAGATGGAATAAAAATTGGTGAAATGAAGTTTCAACAGTTGTCTTGTATGTATATATTAATAAAATGTATCAGAAATCAAAATCACGTTGTATTGTTATCTTTCACGTCAAAAATTGCCAGCTCATAGAACGCGAGAATTAATTTTGAAAACAGCGTTACAAAAAGTCGACCCTACCAAGTACCAAATATTGTGATATCCACATCAATTATTAAGGTAACCCAACCACTCCTAATAATTTTGTTATATTCACATTTTATCACATAAATTTTCTTCCACAAATTTTGGGCAAAACTAAAAAAATAAATTAATTCAATATCATAAATCTGTTTTTTTTTTCTCACAATTGACATATATTCCTTTTTATAATTTCTAAATATATTTTGGATAAAGAGCCCCAATCATTAAATAATAAAGGTATTTTACGCAACTTCGTGGTACCAATAATCAGAAAACAGAACAAAGCATAACAATTAAAAACAAAATAACAAAATCAGTTTTATTTATTTATTAGTCGGCTTTAATCAATTATTCATTTATTAAGACATGGAGCCGTTTCATTAAGACACAGAAACAGAAACAGAGCAAGCTTTAACCTCACCAATGGGTTCTCACCTTTCTAAACAGCTTGAACGGCGAAAAGCTATCTCCGCCGAGAAAAAATCCCTCGCCGATCTCCAAAAATCATGCGACTGCGAATTTCCCGGCAGTGATTACATGCCCTCCGATCGAAAAAATTGGATGGCTGGTGTTGGACCTGACAAGCTTCATATCAATAAGATCGTGTGGCCTGGAACTCATGACTCTGCTACGAACAAGATCGGCATCAGATTTGTGTCTCGTCCCTTTGCACAGTGTCAATCTCTCTCTATCTACGACCAGCTCGTTAAGGGTACTCGTGTCTTAGACATTCGAGTCCAAGAAGATCGCCGTGTCTGCCATGGGATCTTGAAAACATACAGTGTTGATGTTGTTTTAAGCGATGTTAAACGGTTTTTGTCTGAAACAGAGTCAGAGATTGTGATTCTTGAGATTAGAACAGAGTTTGGACATGAAGATCCACCAGAGTTTGATAAGTACCTGGTTGAGCAGTTAGGTGAGCATCTGATTCATCAAGATGATAATGTTTTCAGCAAGACGGTCGCTGAATTGCTTCCTAAAAGAGTTATCTGCATTTGGAAACCTCGGAAAACACCTCAACCGAAGCATGGGGATCCATTATGGAGTGCTGGTTACCTGAAAGATAACTGGATCGATACTGATCTCCCTTCAACTAAATTTGAAAGTAATTTGAAGCATTTGAGCCAGCAACAACCAGCTACTTCTCGAAAATTCTTTTACCGGGTGGAGAATACTGTCACGCCACAAGCTGATAACCCGATTTTGTGCGTTAAACCCGTGACTAAACGGATTCATTGCTACGCTAAACTCTTTATCACAGAGTGTGTTAAGAGAGGCTGTGCTGACAAACTGCAGATATTCTCCACAGATTTTATTGATAAGGATTTTGTTGATGCCTGCGTTGGGTACACTTATGCAAGAGCAGAAGGGAAGGCTTGAGAATCACCACATTCCTTGTATAGCTGTTTAAGAAAGAATCAAAACACGACTGTGTTAGGGTTCATTGTGCATGAATTCGATTGTTTGTTGGTATAATAAGATGTCAATGCCAGTGTGTGTGTGTGTATTGTATGTGATTTGAGGTTGTATATTCATATTCATTGGATATATATTCATTTAGTTCTCAGAGATGATTCTACAATCGAACAAAACCAATAAAACATGAACTTCATGTTTTCTTCCCTCAATCCAAAAAGCAAGGAATTCAACTTTGCCTAAACAAATTTACCGGTAAAGCAATTTTCTTTAAAAACAGTAAAGCGTTGATACTATAACAAAACCTAAAATTACGTTGGTTCACAATAAAAATAATCATTCAGATTGTAGTCAGAAAACCACAAGTTACCAATCTTCATGATTAAATTCTTCTAGGGATCACCAAATATAACTAAAACCACGCAGATTCATTGAGAAAACTAGTTCATAGTCAAAAGACCAGTGAATTTATCAAGTAACTAAAGAGATCTAACCTGAGCTAAAATGTAGCAACCAAGTTTCTGTTAACTAGACGGCCTTATCTCCTACACAACTACACATAGAAGCTCTGTAGAGCTTTTTATCAATGCAGAAAAAATGCATAGCAACACAACTGGTAACAGCCACAGTTAAGAGAAACCGCAGAGGATTCGAGTTTACAGAATACAAGATATATCTGAACGAAATTCTAAACCAGCTACAGAAGATTGTATGGCAGTGTACAGCGATTTAATGCCCTAGAAATCACAACTCGTTGTAGGAGATACAATAATGGACTAAAGTTAGGAATAGATTACCAACAGGCAAACTCCATGGAGGTATTCGTGAGTATCCATATTCTGAGCTGGGTCGTTGATCGAAGTCCATAGCCAGATCTCTCTTTCCGATCGTCATCGCTCTCTCTGCCCTAATCGGTTTAATTTGAAAACCGCCGGTAAAAAAAAACGGGAATGCAACTTGTCCCCTCAGACTGAAAGTAAGATAAATATCAGATCATATTTATTTACTCATCACAAACAACGGGTCGTTAGAGTTACGGTATGAATGCCAAGAATATTAATTTAACGGTCCAGATGCAACGGTTTATATTTGCCCAACAAAAAATAAAGCCCGTAATTTTGGGCCCAATTTCACATCAATTTCTATTTTTATTATAATTGTTTCTCACTGTTTAGGTTTAATTACGTAATTAACGAAAAAAAAACAAAAAGAAAATGGATAAGAAAGTGTATTTATGTGATGACGTGGCAATAATACCCTTGCCACGCCTCTTCTTTTGTTATAACTTATAAGCAAGCGGCTGCGTGAGAAAGATAGAGAAAAATCTGCAAAAGGTGAAATTTTTAGGGTTTTCGTTGTAAGGAGAGTTTGATCAGAATGAGCGGAGACAACAGTGGTGGAGAGAGGCGTAAAGGGACGGTGAAGTGGTTTGATACTCAAAAGGGTTTCGGATTCATCACTCCTGACGATGGCGGCGACGATCTCTTCGTTCATCAATCCTCCATCAGATCTGAGGGTTTCCGAAGCCTAGCTAATGAAGAATCTGTCGAGTTTGAGGTTGAGATGGATAACAATGACCGTCCCAAGGCTGTTGAAGTCTCAGGACCCAACGGTGCTCCTGTTCAAGGAACCAGTGGCGGTTCATCTGGTGGACGCGGCGGTTTTGGAGGTGGAGGAAGAGGTGGAGGCCGTGGATTTGGAGGTAGAGGTGGTGGTGGTGGTCGAGGAGGCAACGATTGCTACAAGTGTGGTGAAGTTGGACATATGGCAAGAGACTGCTCTGAAGGCGGTGGTGGTGGATATGGTGGAGGCGGTGGACGTGGAGGCTATGGCGGTGGAGATCGTTACGGAGGTGGTGGTGGCCGTGGAGGAGGTGGTAGCTGCTTCTCCTGTGGAGAATCAGGACATTTTTCCAGGGAGTGCACTAGCGGTGGGCGTTGAAAACAAACGCTAATCCATGGCTGCGTACTATGACTCTGTTTCCCACTTATGCTTCTTCTTATGTTGATCTCGTGTTTCTCTTTCGTTATTTCGTTCTCAGATTTTTGGGATTTTTAGGGCTTAATGGTTTTATGTTTATGTTTATGGTGCTTGTCCTGGATCTGAAGTTTTTTGCTCCGTTTCAAGTGTTCATACACGGACAGGACAGTATTAAGTAAAAGTTTGCTCTTTTATCAGTCATGAATCTTGGATTTCTAATCTTCAAAGATAAATCTTTGAATCAATATGAAAATTTAGAGTAGAGATCTTAGCAGTACAATAACAAAATCTAGTGATTGTAGATGTATTTAATGGCATTCAATTCATCAAGTCTGACCCTTTTTTGTCTTTATCAGAAGCTATCCCTAATTGTAAACCCTGTTTTTACCAGTTAGCTCAAGGCGTTAATCAGATAGGTTTACTGATCGGAAAACTTATCGGATAAGTAAAGTGAAAAAATGGAATTGCTTGTTGGGTTCTATATCTATAACAACATTCAATGTTTTATTGTTTCAGCAAAAAAGATTTGTTTGATTTAACATGTTTAAAGGTCCCACCTTTGCCAAAGTCCCACTTACCCACCATTATATGGATAACAAGAAAACTAAATGAGTAAACCGGTTTTATTTTCAAACCCTTGAGGCTAATTGGTTTCGGTTTTGTTCGGTAAAAGAGATTGAGAGAGATTCAGAGATTCGAGGCTTTTCTTTCTCTCTCACTCTCTATCTCTCTCTCTCTCTTCCGCCGCTCTCTCACCAACGAGATTAAAGTTTTTAGCTTTACTCATAAACGCAGCCATTTCTTGCCAAATTAATCGTTAACAGAGATGATGAATCGAGTTCTTGTGTTTATGATCTTGACTTTTTTCCAATCTTTTTCAGGTAATTGATGATATGTTTAATCTCCTTTTCTAGAACTTTCTTTGTTTCTTGATTATCAAATGATTAATCTTTACCTTATTTCTTTTGATTCGATTGGTTTCTATATCAGAAGTTGAACCAATTTCATTCAAGATAACAAACCGGTGCCGGCACACGATTTGGCCCGGTTTACTCTCCGGCGCTACTTCCCCTCCTCTCCCTACCACCGGCTTTTCCCTCTCCACCGGAAAATCAAGAACGGTAGCAATACCACCGTCTTGGTCAGGCCGTCTCTGGGCACGAACCTTATGTTCACGAGATCGGAGCACCGGTTCATTCGTTTGCTTAACCGGTGATTGCGGCTCCGGTAAAATCGAATGTTCCGGTTCAGGAGCTAAACCACCAGCAACACTAGCTGAATTCACTCTCAACGGAACTCAAGGATTAGACTTCTACGACGTAAGTCTCGTCGACGGTTACAATCTTCCGATGTTAATCTTACCGAAGAAAATCGTTGTTGGATCTTGTGGAGCTACAGGGTGTCTTGTTGACTTAAACGGCGCGTGTCCTAGAGATCTAAAGTTAATGGCGCGTGTGAAACCGAACACCACTAAAGGAGGATACAGTGTAGCTTGCCGGAGCGCTTGTGAAGCCTTTGCTGATCCAAGATATTGCTGCAGCGATGCTTACGCTACGCCGGACACGTGTCAGCCTTCGGTTTACTCGTTGTTCTTCAAATACGCGTGTCCACGCGCTTATAGCTATGCTTATGATGATAAAACGAGTACTTACACTTGCTCCACCGGAGCTGATTATGTCATCATCTTTTGCCCTCCGCCGTATACAAGGTTTGAAATTACCGTTTTGCCCTCACTCTGAATTGGTCTGGTTAGTTAGGCTGGCAGATTCGGTAATGTATTTGTCATTTTGTGAGTTAGAAAATGCGATACTTACTTAACTTAGCTGTTGATTACTTACTTGTTTTGGATTATATGAATGAAATAGCGGTTAAAGCGGTTGGAGTAACGGTTAAAGCGGTATTGGTTTTGCAGTGAGAAGCTGTTAGGGTCGAGGAAAGATGGGGCAACGTTACCGTTAGTGAACAAGAGTATGATACATTTACCGCATCCACGTAGTAGCAAAGCTGCGTCCTTATATGTCTCAGGTCAGTTTAGAGTCTGAAGCGGTACTTGGTTTTGGTTATATCCGGTTAATTATATGGATTTCATCTTCTTGTTTTATATGTTTTGCAGGAAGATAACAGAGGAAGAAAAATGTCATTTAAAGAAGTTTTAATACAGTAAGGTAGAAAAGATTTTGTAAAATTTAAAGTTTTTTCAGAAATTTTAATCATTAGATTGAATCTCAAATTCCCAATCATATGCGTACGGAAGTAAAGCGGATAGATAAATGGGCTCACTAATAATATAATTAAGCCCAGCCCATTCGTTGTGTGTATATTATATAGTTTTTTGTACTAGTAATTAATTAAAGAAATATATTTGGTATATGTTGCAAAGAGAAAGGAGGGTGAAAAGGTAATTTAGATGAAAGAAGTTAAAAATGTTGAGAGGATTTAGGAGTCAATGAGTCCGTGGCTCAGCTGCCAATGGTACCCTCAAAAGACGAAAGCAAGACGTTGAGTTATCATCTCCTGTAATTCACCCTACATACTTATTCGTGGTCCGTCACTGTATCTTATGCCTCTACGTCCACGTGTCGCAATCTTGTTGATCTTCATATTATGTTTGTTTTGTGCGCGAAAATTTAGAACGGTCTCAAACCAATAAAAAGTTCTCATTTATGAAGTTTTAATTTTGGCAGTACCGATATTCATGATTTTAGGGATGTGTGAATTTTGCAATTAGAGATGGGTTGTTCTGAACTAATTAAAACTAAGGGGTTGAAACTCGAATATCTTAAGGAATTTGAGTGGTGGTGAGCAATTATATGAATTGTTCAGCGCATATGCGTAATGTCATCTCAAGAATAAATATGCTTTGTAGGCCCCACTTTTATCCCCAAAGCTTATCTTCTTTCTTCTTCTTTTGACTGTTGCGTGGCCCCACAGTCTGAAATATTATCTGACATATGGACCCCACGTTTTCTTTCCGGGCCGACTCAGAGGCCCAACATGAAGCTGGATTTTACATTGATATTTTTTTTAATTTCGAAGAAGAAAAAAACAATAAAACACATACATTTATGTCCAGCTTGATCGAAGATCAACGAATAATAACATTGATTTTTTACGAATACATTTATTGAATATAATATATGTATATACTTTAATGGTTTTTATTTAAATTTTAAAATTGTCGGGTTTGAAGCATTGAGCCCAGTAAAACCCAATAAGAATCAAAAACATAAAATAAAATAAACATTAAAACCAAATAGGTTTACAAAATCATCACTTATTGCTAAAGATCAGTCCAAGAAGAAAGAGAACTCTAATGGATCTTCTTCTTTCTCTTCGTGGCTCTTCTTCTACACTCACACTTACCTTCATCTTTCTACTCTTAGCTTCTAAAGGTAAAAAAACCCTCTTTTTGAATCGATTCAAAGTTTCAAACTTTCTCTTCTAATCTCTTGTTTTGTGTGTTTAAGGTTCGTATGGCTCAACTTTCACATTCGCTAATCGATGCGCTTTTACTGTATGGCCTGGAATTCTCGCTAATGCGGGCTCACCTACACTCGCCACCACTGGATTTGAGCTCCCTAAAGACACTGCTCGCTCTCTCCAAGCCCCAACCGGTTGGTCCGGTCGATTTTGGGCTCGAACCGGTTGTAAATTCGACGCTTCTGGCTCCGGTACATGTATAACCGGAGATTGTGGCTCAAACCAAGTTGAATGTGTTGGTTTAGGTGCTGCACCGCCTGTAACGTTAGCAGAGTTTACTTTAGGTACAGGAGGAGACGATTTCTACGATGTTAGTCTCGTTGATGGTTACAATATTCCGATGATTGTTGAAGTTTCCGGTGGATCTGGTCAGTGTGCTGTTACGGGTTGCACTTCTGATTTAAACCAGCAATGTCCAACTGAACTGCGTTTTGGCGATGGAGACGCTTGTAAAAGCGCGTGTGAAGCGTTTAGGAGTCCTGAGTATTGTTGTAGCGGCGCGTATGCTACACCTTCTACTTGTAAACCTTCGGTTTATTCGGCAATGTTTAAAGCGGCTTGTCCTAGGTCGTATAGTTATGCTTATGATGATGCTACAAGCACGTTTACTTGCGCCGGTGGTGATTATACGGTGACGTTTTGCCCTTCTTCACCGAGGTAAATGTCACTTTTTTGTATTATAATATTGATGTGTGTTTTTTCAACAAGTTTGGGTTTTTTTAAATGAAAAATCGAAACTTTTTATGATAATGGGTTCCGTAATAATTAATCTTGGGATATTTTTAGAATATAAGATTTGGGTTTATGTTTTTTTTTATATGAAAAAAAGCTGAAGTTTGTTTCTCTTCTTTTCATAAAAAAACTCCATTTTTTAAGGGGAAAAGATTCTCCTTGTTTCCTAAATATGTTAATTAATTTTCAAAGTTTGTCACAAATTTCAGCCGAAAATTTTAAACTTTTTTGGTTTATGCTACATTTAATCTTGATTAATATTACATTTTTTATGTTAAAACAGTCAAAAATCGACTAGCTACCCTACACCGGTGGGTGATTCGTCAGGGACCTCACAAGGTTCGGATCCAGTGACCGGGTCGGATTCGGGTTACACGGGTCAGGCTCAACCTGGTCAGCAGGGGCAGGGTCAAGGGTACGGATATGAGGGTAGTGGTTCGGAGTTTGGTTCGGGTACAGGTAAGGGTGAGACAATGTTACAAGACGGTTCTTGGATGGCTGGTTTGGCTATGGGAGATTCAAGTTCAACTAAACCAACCGGTTCAATAATGGGAACGCTACTCTCTACATTAACCGGTGTTTCAATTGCGTTTTCGGTTTATTTCTTGTAGCATTGTCTTTAATCTTTATGTGTTTTTTAGTATGTTTTATTTCTTAGCTTCTCTTGTTTATAGTTGTTTTTGACTTAGGACTTAAGTGTGCTGTGTGTGTTGTTGTTATTGCTTCTTTGAAGATTGTGTTTGATGTTCAAAATTGTGAGATATTGTCCACTAGTTATTGGTTGGTCCATTTCTTAAATGTTTATGACATTAAAAGTATATATTATAAGTAATATCAAGAGCCAAGCTGGCCCTCACAGTAAGAATTAATGGCTTGTGTTGCGTGTGATGTGAAATGATGCCACTTTAGCTTTTTTATTATAACTTTTCAGTAGTTTTATTTGATTTGATGTCTCAAAATGTTATAATATGATTAATATGTCTGATAAAGAACATTTCCCACGCCACAAAGTCGCCCCATTTCATAATCTTTTTTGACTCATATCCAGTACATAAATACAAATAATCTCCCACCAAAACAGAAATATTATATCTAATAATTCATTAATAAATGTAATATACCTTAAATTTGGAGTCTAACATGTTTAGTCTCAGAGCCTCGAGATAAAGAGAACGTTGAATTTACGATTTTATCCTCGTATCTAACACTTACACTATACTCACCCAAGAAGCCTAAGAAGCTGAAGGAGCCATGGTCGTTGGTCCTTGCCTTAACCTCACCAGTCTTCCATTCTCGAAGCTTCTGGTCAACGATGTCTCCGGCCGGAAGGTTCCGGAGTTTATGATCGGTTAAGCACATCTGGTAGCAGCCGGTTTGGTCAAGTGCAGTCCATAGCATTATACCATTCACTGATGGATGTGAGAATCCTTCACTTAACACTTGCTCCAAATAAACCGCCTATTAAATCAAATCAAATTTCACTTAACCGAACTAAACCGAACCGGACCAAGTTTAAACCGAAATAGACGCTCTACGGTTTACCTGAGTACCGGGATCGAACCGGTTACTGATGTCGATCTCAGTGAGCCAAATTGGGAGCTGTAGCGTCGCGAGTTTATCGAGTATGGCTCTTATAAGGGCGGCGTTTGGTACCGTGAAATGCCCCTCGAGTCCGATTCCGTCCATCTGTACACCGGCGCCGTATGCTTCGAGCTCTTTAACTCTTTCTATGTATTCATCAACCGTTGATTTTTCATCGCTGCAGGTTTCTACGACGTTGAAATCGTTCAAAAACAATGTTGCTAGAGAATCCAGTTTACGAGCCATCGCGAAGAACCCGTACGACGCGTTTTTCCCTAATCGGGATTCGTAGAAATCGAAGTGAAGCATTTCGTTGCTTACATCCCAGTTTACGAATTCTCCTTTGTATCGTGTCATGAGGCTCGTGATTCGTTGGTTAACTGCTGAGCGGAGATCTTCTCTGGTTAGGTTACGAACCCAAATTGGAGTGTATTGTGGATCTTCCCAGAAAATATTGTGGCCACGAGCAATGATTTTGTTGGCTCTTACGAAATTAATCATCTGATCTGCGATTGTGTAGTTGATTTTGCCTTGATCTGGCTCTGTTGCGTACCATTTCAACTCGTTTTCAAAGACCGTTGCGTCGAATCTCTTCACGAACCAGTCCTACAACAGCAAAACGCTGTCGTTTTCGTCTCAAGAACCAGAGAAAGAGTAAAACGACGTAGAAAGGACTTACTTGATAAGGTATGTTTCCAAGAATGGTTTTGGAGATTGCAGATCCAATTGGGAAATCTGTAGAGATTTGTTCTACAGTGATCACTGCTCCTTCAACACTCTCTCCGTTTTCTTTAGATACGTGAATTGTCACAGTTCGTTTTCTTACCTGAGATGAAATTGGAATCATAAGAATTGTAATTTAGGTTTTGATTAGAAAAAAGGTTGGATTTTTCACTGTATTGATGAAGTAATCTTGATTGTTCCTCCATTGTTGCTGCGTAAAGGGTTGAAGAGAAGCACTTCCCACTTCAAATTGGATCTTCATATCGTCAATTGATGTCTGCATTTTAAGAAATTCACAATCTTGGAATCATCTAAGCAAATAAGCAATCTTTAAGTTTATGAGAGTGGGATTACCTCAAAGAAGAGAATGGATAGTTTTGAAGGAGAATCAAGAAGGAAACCGCCTTTAAGAAAAGACCAGCAACCATATTTGGCAGAGACAGAACCAACACAGTTTAAAGTCTCGTTGTCTGTTGTAAGTCTTGCTCTTACACGAGCTGCAGTAGCACCAGTTGTTATCTTAACCCAAACTGTTATTATCAGAGCAAATGAATTAGATTTTCACATAGTTTCTTGTAGCAATCTAGTGCAAAGAAGGAAAGTGCTTAACTTGAGAAGCAATAAATTGTGTTTGGAGTGAGATCGTGTAATATGTAAGCTGGTGTGTAACGAGCTCCAACGCTCAATAACGTGTCTCTAAATGAGCCAGAAGGTTCTTTGTCTTTGAGTATTCCTCCATTGTAGAGTGGTTTCTCTGGTTCTGCTTTACACTGCCCATATACATATGTTTACTAAACTCTCTGTTTATGCAACATTATAAGAAGCTACATCTTATGAAATTGTATTAAATAGGAAGCTTTTGTAGACCTCTGTGTATGCAGTAGGATCATAGGAAATCGTGCCATCTGTACATCAAAATTAAACATCATAAATTTACAAAAATTGCTTATGTTATGTATGTAATGTAATCATGTATAGGTACCGTCTAAAGAAGACGCCAAGGTGAAAACGGCGAGAAGAGAAAGGACCCAACCAAACACTGATGAATGTTTCATGTTCTGATGCTTCAAACAGAAGAACACAAAGTCTTGAGATTATAGATGGGGAAAGAGGAGGAAAAAGAGGAATGTGAACACGTGTGTTGATGTGATTGGGTGATAGGTTTAGGCATTCCCTATTTGGTTGCGTTTGATTCACACAAGGTAACAAAAAGTCAGAAACAGAAACAGAACACAGAGAGCAGAGGAAGCAGGTATTAAGTGAATTCACGTGAGGTTGTTGTTAGATGTGAAGTGGGTTTTGTGTCATGGCTTCATGTGAATCTCATTCACTTTATATAACACATATAAAGACAATGCTTTGGTTACAAGTTTCATGACTAAGTTACAGCCATTGGTCTTGGTGGTCTCAAACCTTCCCACGCCTGGAAAGTGACCATTTTCTGTCGCATGCGAGTCGTCGGCAACGCTTTCTTGGGCCTAGTGGGCCTTAACTGTAAGCCCATTTGTATATTACATGAATGAAATGATTTGTTTTATTTTAATTATAACGAATTAATTAATTCGTTGAATTCTTGTGTTGTGAATTGTGATATGGTGGTGATGTTAAATCTTGGATCATCTTCGCTTCGCCGCTTGGGCGGTCATCGTCGTTATTGATTAGTAGTAATTAGTAAAGAAATAAGGAAATTGATTTTTTTTTTTGTCGTCTTCACTTACTTCTACGGGGAGCTGAGTTTTGTTTTTTTCTCTCTCTTTGGACGACTATGGCGGCGGACGACGGTGATCCGAGCAAATTCTCTGCAATCTACGACTCTTCTTCACCGTCACATCCACTTCTCTCAAAACCCTCGACTTCGGGTCTTGATTCTCCGAATCGAACTGATCCCGGATCTGACCCTACCCAATTTCTTCAGATCTCTTACAACTTTGGTCCCAGACCTTTCAAGGACATTACTTTCTTTGTTCTCTTCGATCTTCTCGTTTTATCCACTTTTGGGTTCGGAATCTTCTCAATTTTCCATAGAAATAGTGATTACGGGAGCTCATCTTCCTTCACCTACGATTTCACCTCCAGGTCCTGTATCAAAAATGCAACCTTTACCGATGGGTTCTTGGGTTTTGGTATGATTTCTTCGTCTGATTCCGTCTTTGAGAAAGATTTGATCTGGACCCTTGTTGTAACTCTGATTTTAAGCGTACCCTTTTGTTTTCTTGTCCTGCTTCTGCTTAAACACTACACTAAGCAGATAGTGTATGCTTGTTTACCTTTCTTCGTTGTATTTCCTATCTTTTTCAATATCTACTGGTTCGTTGCTTGTACTCTTAGCTCTTCCTGTAGTCATACTCTCCCTTTAGTTTACAGAATCTTAGCTCTCGTCTTCGTTTTCTTGATCATTGGGATCATTGTCTGGATCATAGTAGCTAATTGGCACAGAATTGAGCTCACAATCCAAATCATCGGTGTTGCTTCCTATGCTTTGTCCAAAAACTTGAAACTTTTCCTAGTTTTGCCGTTGATGACACTCGCGTTAGTGGTCTACTACGCACCAATTGTGGTGTTCTTGGTGTTTGTGAGGTTTAATGGCAAGTTTGTGCCGCGAGAGATAAATGGTGTGTACTCTTGTGCTTGGAAACAAGATTCTTGGGTTCCTGCTTACTATGCACTTGCCATTTTAACTATGCTTTGGTCTCTAGCTATAATGGTGGAAATGCAAGTTTATATCATAAGTGGAACTATAGCTCAATGGTATTTCTCAAAAGATGAATCAATGCCTAAGAAATGCATCCGAAGTTCTTTAAGGTGCTTATCTCCTTCTCTTTTAGCTTTGATTTCCCTGTTTTTGATGTACAGTTTCCTCATGAATTCTGTCTAATTCACACATCTAAACATGAATTGATCTTGTTTGTTACAATAAATGTGAAATTAGAGTGACAATTTCATCTAAATCTGTCTTAATCTCTGCAGGAATGCATTTGGTTCATCTTTTGGGACAATATGTGTATCAGGACTTCTGATCTGTGTTGTTCGTGTGGTTCGAGCCATTGTGGATAATGCAAGACAAGAAAATCCACAAGGGATAGTGAATCTTGTTCTTCGTTGCTGCACAAGTGCCTTACTTGGAGCTGTTGATTATCTAAACAAGTTCACTATAAACTTTGCAGCAATAACAGGAGAAGCTTATTGCACATCTGCAAAAATGACTTATGAGCTTCTTCGACGCAATCTACTCTCAGCTGTTTTTGTCGAAACAGTTTCGACGCGGATACTAACTGGGATTATCTTCGTCCTCTCAGCTGCTTATGCAGTGGCGGTAAGTAACAACTGATGCTGATTTGTTTTCAATAAGAGACTTGTGTTGGTTACTAAACTTTGGTTTGATTTCTACTTAAGCAGACATGGGGTGTGTTGAAAGGAGTGAGCAATTTGGGGATAGATTCATACTTTGTAGCGATTCTGGCGTGGCTGTTATTGATTGTGATCTTGGCTTTCTTCGTACATGTTCTTGATGATGTGATAGACACAATCTATGTATGTTACGCCATTGATAGAGATAAAGGAGAAGTTTGTAAGCAGGAAGTTCATGAAGTTTATGTTCATTTGCCTATCAGTAGAAGCACAAGATCTTCTCTTATTCCTCATGCTCTTAGTGCTTAGAAGAAGAACATAATCTAATGTCTTCTCTTGTTGTATTCGTTTTTTTTGGTTTTTTTGTAGTTACATTCGTTTTCACCATTGTAAATTCCTGAGTACAGTGAATCTGGTGAAGTGTGGTTGTTCTATTGGGGTTTATTTTGACGCTTTATAGAGTTATGGGGTAATATTGAATAAAAGATTTAGTGATAGGACTTTACTGTAATGTTGCGTGGGCTAGATTGATAGTGTTGAATATAATGTGGCTAAAATTAAACAAGTATAAAAGTTGGGGGACTAAAGGGAAAAATGAAGAAGTTAAAGGGTATATAATAAGCAGATGCTAAGCTTTTGGGGTAAATCTTCGAAGTCCTGACTTTCTCTCTACGATAGTTTTTCTCTCTACTTTTCGACAAAATGGTTCTCGAGGTGATTTTCGAATTAGCTTTGCTTCTGATCTGAGTATCTTGATTTCTTCGTTGATCTCTACTTCTTTATTACTGTGGTCGATGTTTTTTGGCGGATTTGTGCTTATTGATTGCTCTGTTGAATGTTTTCTTGCTGATTTCTGCGTAGGCGACTATGATATGTATCGATAACTCCGAATGGATGCGAAACGGAGATTATTCGCCGACTAGGTTGCAAGCTCAAACGGAAGCTGTTAATCTTCTATGTGGTGCGAAAACCCAGGTATGAATTGGAACGAACGTACCTCACTGGATTCGATTAGGGTTCTTGGGTTTGCGTTAAATTGTAGCGTTGGGTGTGATTTAGAGGATTTATTGTTTGTAATTGCAGTCAAATCCGGAGAATACAGTCGGGATTTTGACAATGGCAGGGAAAGGGGTTAGAGTTTTGACGACGCCTACCTCTGATCTGGGGAAAATTTTGGCTTGTATGCACGGTATGACTCTAAAAACAGAAAATTTGTGATTTTGAGCGTTGTGGTTCATTGAGACATTACAAGTTGGCATGGTTCTACTATCGCTTAGGTTCATTTTTCCAGAATTATGGAGTTTGATTGGGGGATTTTGACATAAGCGGTGCTATCTGCACTATTTTTGCAGGCCTTGATGTGGGAGGGGAGATCAACTTAACAGCAGCAATCCAGATTGCTCAGCTAGCTCTTAAGCATCGCCAAAACAAGAATCAACGCCAAAGGATTATCGTTTTTGCTGGAAGGTACTAAATTTCTTGTTTGAGACTTATTTTTGTATAACTATCTGATGTTGTTTGGTGTCCTTTTGGTTTTCAGTCCAATCAAGTATGACAAAAAGACCCTCGAGTTGGTTGGGAAAAAGCTGAAGAAGAATAGTGTCTCTCTTGACATTGTTGATTTTGGGGAAGATGATGATGATGAAAAGCCTCAGAAACTAGAGGCTCTCCTCACAGCTGTAAATAACAACGATGGTAGCCACATTGTTCATGTTCCATCTGGTGCTAATGCTCTCTCAGATGTGCTACTTAGGTAGGATCTAATTTCTTCCTTCATTGATCGGTGTTGCTTTCTGTAGCTTGTGAATGGTCTAGTTAGAACATCTTCCGGGGCTGAGTGGGTTTTAGGCACTTTAGATCTTTGGGTTTGGAAGTTTCGCATATTATTAATGCTACCAATTTGGCTGTGACATCATACTACTAAAGAACAGCCATCGATCTGATTATGGTATCTAGACTAGTGTCATTACTATGATGTCTATGGTTTAAATTTTCTCATACTGTGTAACGTGTAAATTCTTTCTAGCACACCTGTGTTCACCGGTGATGAGGGTGCAAGTGGGTATGTTTCTGCGGCAGCTGCTGCAGCTGCAGCAGGAGGAGACTTTGATTTTGGTGTGGATCCAAACATAGATCCAGAGCTTGCTCTCGCCCTTCGTGTGTCCATGGAAGAGGAAAGAGCAAGGCAAGAGGCTGCTGCTAAGAAGGCAGCAGACGAGGCAGGTCAGAAAGATGGGGCCACATCTTCTGCCTCACAGGAGACAGTCGCTAGGGCAACTGAGAAGAATGCAGAGCCAATGGTTAGTCTGCTACTCATTTTGTTATTCTTTTATAGCCGCAGGCAGAAACTGTTTCAATGCCACTTCTTAGTTCTTACCTCCAAAATTTTGTGGCAGGATGAGGACAACGCATTGCTAGATCAAGCTATTGCTATGTCTGTAGGTGATGTTAACATGTCAGAAGCAGCTGATGAAGACCAGGAATTGGCTTTAGGTGAGTAGAGTTGTGTGGTTATATCAAAAGTTGCTTTTCCTTTGTGTGTTTCCTCGTAGATGGCTGAGAATCAGTAGCGTTTGAATAAAGCTGACTTGTATATTTGTTGATAGCTCTGCAAATGTCAATGAGTGGAGAAGGGTCAGCTGAAGCCTCAGGTGCTGGAAACATCCTAGGAGATCAAGCGTTCATATCGTCTGTCCTCTCATCGGTAAGCAGCACATGATACAATGTCAGGTTTGTTAAAGTGCAATGAAACAAAAGTAGTGATTGTTGTTTACTTTGTGTTGTGAACAGCTTCCAGGAGTGGATCCCAATGATCCAGCGGTGAAAGCGCTGCTAGCATCTTTACCACAAGACGAATCAAAGGTGCGTTTAAGTTGAACCCTTTTCTTGTTCATTTTAGTGAAGTAAATGAGTCTGGTCGTTTACATATGATTGATTATATATATATATATATATATGCATTCAGCGTAACCAGGAGGAAGAGAGTAGCAAGAAAAGTGAAGATGAGAAGAAGTGAGTAAGGAGCGTTAATGGCGGTTTCTTGCAGTAACTTGCTCGTCTTAGCTACTTGTGCTTTAATATAGAACTTTGACAAACGAAGGTTATTGAATCTCTGTTACATGGCCTTTGTTTTCTCACTCAGCATTTCCTATAATGTTTGTTGAAATTACTTTTTAAGTCTAAATTTTCATGGGGTCTTTCATCTTTGGGTCGTTTGAAGGGAAGGGTATTATTGTGAATTTGGGATGAATTTAGCAGAAGAAAAAGATAAGAGTGTAGTGGTCCACTAAATGTGATAGTAATGGGTCTGGTTTGGTTTTGGTCACTTGGTGAGCCCAATGGCTTGTTTTCGTCTTACGTTGATCAAAGCCTACTGGACCCACCCTCGGTTTTATCAACATATTGATATGGACCACGCCTCTCTCTCATATTATTTCATTTTAAACATGTATGAATATCTATATATTATAAGGGATACAAAAATATGTAGCTCTAGTTATATTATAAGGGATACAAAAATATGTATCTGGTTTGGTCATAATAATTAGCCGGTCTAGGCCGGTCTTACGAAAACTAGAGTTCTTAAATCTTATTATGCTAAAGTCATCC
>KE153342.1:65776-107362 GCA_000411095.1 Aethionema arabicum
CACAAAATATAGTTAACCTTTCATTTTTTTCTTAAATGAAACTATGAGCTAGTAATAACATGGTATATATGTATATATTATGTGGTAAATTTGTGAATGGGTAGTATTAAATTTAGTGTAGATATTGGTTGAAATGAAAGTAAAATATTGTATAGTATATATTTATATAAAGAATGGTAGCATTAAATAATAATGAAGAGTGAGAGGGGGTGTGAAGTAAGTTTGTGGAGGTAGGTGGTAAAGTTAATGAGTGATTTTGGACAAGTGCAGGTCAACTATAGCTTCTGTGGTCCGTATTGGTCAACACTCTCTTCTTTAATATCTTTCTTTATATATAGCTTTCATTAGATAAATACTATACCTACATTACATAGATCTTAAACTCTAATACAATCACTCACTAACACAAATTAATTAAGGGTAAATTTTTTTTATATATAATTAATTTTATATAGTTTTAGAAAAAAGAAAGAATGACAAGCACTTCATGTTTATAATATTGATGATAATGGTCACTATATATATGTGTATATATATTACTATCAAAGCATTCACAACATGAACCGCCAAAACAATACATATAATATGTTGTAAAGTATTTGAATAAAACGAATTTTCCTTCTAGAATCTTGACTTAAAAATGGTTTTCTCTAACCAACTTTCTTTATATTATTATTTTTTATTATTTATTGACTTAAAAACCAAGATTCGTGAATTGTGTTTTGTTCGTGAATTGTGTATAGTTTACTTTGGGCATGATATGTGAAATAAATATCGAATTTGTTGGTAAATATTATTACAAAAAATTGAGTGTATATGTATAAATAAAACTGGAGGTAAATTGTGAAATTTGATAAGTTAGGTGGCGAAATTGAGAAGAGATGAAAAAAGGGGAAAAAAGAAAAAGAGAAAGTTGTTGAATTTCAATTTAATTATAAAATTGGTAGAAAATAACTCACCTCATGCACGATGATGACACTCTTCTAGAAGGTTAGGTTCTCAACTAAAACCCCATTATTTCTTCAATTCTGCAACAATACCCTAATCATTTGCATTTTTATCCAATTGCAGTTTCAATCTCTCTCATTTCATTAATAAATATATGTTTTTTAATGTTCTAAACTAATCAAACTGAGTTTGTAAACCTTGATATTAGATTTAGCGAGTTTTTATTATAGTTTTTTAAATTTATATAAAGATATCTGAACCGTTTAACTCTACTGTGCAAAGGAACAACGAAAACATTTTGAATACAGAAAGGATCCGGATTCGAATAATGTAAATGAAGAATAATTTATCCCGGATGAGAGATATATGTACTAAGAAGCTGGAAACTCCGATCTAAGTAAATAAAAAAACTTTTATACAAAGATATTTTTGTTTATTATATATAAGTATCTGGTCAGCTTTTTCATAAACTACAGTTTTGTTTTTATCTTTATTATTTTGCCAAGTAATTAATTAAAAAAAATGGCACACCTGCTGCTGCTTCATGCATAACATTATTAAACATGATATAGCGAAATAATTATTGACATAGAAAATAAACTTTATAATTTTCTTATATTAAGAAATTAAAAAAAAATGAGAAGATATTAATTGAACTAGTTAGTAGTAATGACATTGTAAATTACGTATATGAAATAGTGACATTTGATAATATAGTATTATACTAATTATATATTACCAATTGATTTGTCATTTTACTTGAAGTAAATAAATAATAAAAAAAGGAGTTGGATAATGATATGATTTGGGTCCGTTTGTGGTTGGGGACGTGGGATTTGGTTCACCTTCCAGTTTTATATTCTATATAATATAATTTGTTTAATATTGTAATTTCATATAAAAATGTATAAAATGATATATGAATTCAAAGATACTCTTGATCGATCCTTATATAATATAATCCTTGAAAATAAGATGGATGGTAACGGTAGAGAATGGGCACACCATTTACACATCTACTTATATATAGTATATTATATATAGATGTTAGATAGAATTGTATCTATATAGAGGTAGTAGGTCCATGGACCATAGTATATACTATATACCCACCAAGTGTAAATAAGTGTGAAACTATTTAATTCTACCTACTTCTTTTCTTTTCATCTTCAAGTTTCTCCTTACTTTGCTCACTTTTTCTTTATTATATGTCACATTTTAAATTATGTAAAAATATGATAGAAGGAATTATAAATTTTAGAATGCAATGGTTTAAAATTGTAATCCAATAACCGGTCCATGCGTTACAAAGCGCTGGACCGACCCAGGCACACGGTTAACACTTAAGGACCTAAACGACGTCGTGTTGTACACTGGACTAAGAGACTGACACGTAATGAATCCACGTGTCAGTTCTTGTAACAGGAAAGGCGGAAGGAGAAAACGGCATCGTATTCGTATGTATATATTTGTGAAAAGCCCTTTTTTCCTCTTTCCTTAATTTTTTATTCCATTCGATTTAGGGTTTTCTAATCGTATGAGAATTAGATCCTTGTTCCTCTCTCGATATTGATCTCAGCATTCGTTCTACTTACCCTCTTGATTTCGGATTGTTTTGATTTTGCAACTTGGATTTCGAGTAAATGGGTAGCGATTAGGTTTCTAGGTGTTCGTTTCAGGTTATTTATTGCCGGTTCTTTTACGTAGACGGGAGCTGAGTGCGATTCTGCAAGAAATTAGGGTTTCTGGATTTTTGTTTTCGGTTAATTTGATCGTTTTGGAAGGGAATTGAATCAATTCGTAACCTGTTGGATAATCTCTGTTAAGACTCGAGATGCTAGTGAGTGTCCGATCAGAGTTATTCTGATCGAGCAAATCATACACTTGGGGTTTCTTCCTTTGTATGGAAACTCGGAGCCGCAAGCGGGCGGAGGCGACCTCAACTGCCCCATCTTCTTCTTCTCCTCCTTCAGGTCCCGCCACCCGCGGCAAACGCGCTCGTCTATCATCCTCTTCCTCATCCACCCCTGCACCTTCCTCATCCACTGCCACCACCACCACAACAACAACAACAACAACCCGCTCTCGTTCTACTCGCTCCGCTGCAACTGCTGCACCTCCCATGGACACCTCCACTGAGTCTTCTGGATATCGCCGAGGCGGAAGAGGTAATAGGGGGAACGACAATAGTAATTCTGATAAGGGAAAGGAGAAGGAGCATGACGTTAGGATTAGGGATAGGGATAGAGAAAGAGACAGAGCCAGAGAACAACTCGACATGGAAGTTGCTGCTGCTGCAGCCGGTGGAAGGAGTGGCGACGAGGATGACGACAATGATAGCGAGGATGGAAACGGGGGATTTATGCATCCGAACATGAGCTCTGCTAGCAGTGCTCTACAAGGGTTGCTGAGGAAGCTTGGAGCTGGATTAGATGACTTGCTTCCTTCATCGGGTATCGGGTCAGCTTCGTCTTCCCACTTGAATGGGAGGATGAAAAAGATACTGTCTGGCTTGCGCGCTGAAGGAGAAGAGGGAAAGCAAGTTGAGGCTCTAACCCAGCTGGGCGAGATGTTATCCATCGGGACCGAAGATTCCTTAAGCACCTTCTCAGTTGATTCCTTCGTTCCCGTTCTTGTGGGTCTACTTAACCATGAAAGCAATCCCGATATAATGCTTCTTGCAGCCAGGTCTCTTACTCATCTATGCGATGTCTTGCCGTCTTCGTGTGCTGCTGTTGTACATTACGGGGCAGTTTCATGCTTTGTCGCCAGATTGCTTACCATAGAATACATGGACTTGGCCGAACAGGTCTGCTATCCAAGCAAAACTTGAAATTTATTTGATTATTTTCATCTAAAATCTGGAAATTATATCGTGAGGATAATTCCTCTATCTTTTGCTACTGTTGCCAGTTTCAAAATTGTTGAAAATGATAACCACTTTTTAATTGATGCAGTTGCTACAAATATCCAATTTTCAATTTGCCTAAAGATCAGATCCCTTGGTGACCTATAATTTAATCATATTTTAATTTTTTTGACGACAGTCTCTTCAAGGTCTCAAAAAGATATCTCAGGAGCACCCAACAGCCTGCTTGCGAGCTGGTGCTCTTATGGCTGTGCTCTCGTATCTGGATTTCTTCTCCACTGGAGTCCAGGTGGGTGGATTTGTAATTCTTCTTTTATGCTTTACATACACGTGTATCTAATGCTCAGATTGATTGGCTTTTGTAGCGTGTAGCACTATCTACTGCTGCAAATATGTGCAAAAAACTACCTTCTGATGCATCTGATTATGTTATGGAAGCTGTACCGTTGCTGACAAACCTACTTCAGTATCATGATTCGAAGGTTATTAATCTTCTTTCTCTTGATATGGTACTACCCAGTACCCTTCCATCCCCATTTATCTCTAAATTTGTTTTTATGGTTGGCAGGTTTTGGAATATGCTTCCATTTGTCTGACTCGGATTGCTGAAGCATTTGCATCGTCTCCTGAGAAATTAGATGAGTTATGTAACCATGGTTTGGTGACTCAAGCTGCGTCTCTTATCTCCACGAGCAATTCTGGAGGTGGGCAAGCATCTCTCAGCGTGTCAACATACACGGTAAGAGTAAATTCTTGTATGTTTTCGGTTTTATCTTTATTCACAGGATGACATTTTGCTACATCGTGCAAAGGGGTTAATCCGATTACTTTCCACCTGTGCGAGCGGGTCGCCTCTTGGATTCCGAACATTACTTCTTCTCGGTATTAGCAGCATTCTGAAAGATATTCTGTCGGGTTCTGGTGCCTCTGCTAATGCATCTGTATCCCCCGCACTGAGCAGGCCTGCAGATCAGGTACTGCTTTTATTTGCTGACATCATGATCATTTTATTGTTCTCTCTGATTGATATATTGCTAGCTTTTATATAAATGGTACCCAGTGATATGGGTAGGGGAAATGTGTACAAAGTCGCTTAGCTTGAGGAAAAAAGAATCTCTCCATATGGGCTTCAGTCTCCTTATTTGTATTTGTATTACTGTATTCTGCTTAGGTGATTGTATAGTGGATAGATTATAATCTATATGCAGATCTTTGAGCTTTGCTTATGTTTTGGTGCCTTTATGCTTGTTTTGTGCTCTTTTGTCGTAGACGGATAAAGAGAAGCACCACAGATAGTTTACAGTCAATGTGCTTTGTCCAGTTGATTTGATGGTTAACCCATAATTTTCTAATGCTTGAATTACTTCTTGAGCATGATCATATGGGGTCTTTGAATTACAACATCTTCTTTATGTCTTAGATTTTTGAGATAGTCAACCTAGCCAATGAGCTGCTCCCTCCATTGCCAGAAGGAGTAATATCCCTTCCAACTAGCTCGAATACTTTTGTGAAAGGTTCTTGCCAAAAGAAATCTCCTCCAAGTACTTCAGGAAAACAAGAAGATGCTACAAAAGTTTCATCTAGAGAAAAATTACTTGGTGATCAACCTGAACTTCTGCAGCAATTTGGATTGGATCTTCTTCCAGTTCTAGTGCAGGTAATTTTTTTTTTGCTCCACTTCTTACATAATAGTGTTGGAATTATTTCTATGTTATCTAAATTTACTTGTTCCTTTTAAACAGATTTATGGCTCTAGTGTCAATGGTACTATTCGCCATAAATGTCTCTCAGTTATTGGGAAGTTGATGTACTTCAGCACTTCCGAAATGATTCAATCTCTAATTGGTGTCACAAACATATCAAGGTACGCTGTTTGTGATATGAATTATGTTTGGTCTTGACGGTGTGTGCAATTTCTTACATTTTTTCTTATGTAGCTTCTTGGCTGGTGTCTTGGCATGGAAAGATCCGCAAGTTTTGGTTCCTGCTCTCCAAGTTGCTGAGATTCTGATGGAAAAGCTTCCTGAAACGTTCTCGAAAGTGTTTGTGAGGGAAGGGGTTGTTCATGCTGTAGATCAACTTGTCCTTGTTGGTAAACCAAGTTCTCACGCTTCATCTACTGACAGGGAAAATGATTGTGTACCTGGATCTGCACGATCTAGGCGTTACAGACGGCGAATTAGTAATGCTAGTTCTGATGGAAATCAATCGGAAGAGCTCAAGAATTCTGCTTCCGTTAACATAGGTGCAAACCCTAATTCGCTGGATACTCCTACAGCAAGCTTCATGTTAAAGGAATCAGTTAGCTCTTGTGCCAAAGCATTTAAAGACAAGTACTTCCCGTCTGATGGTGGGGATCTTGAAGTTGGAGTTACAGATGATCTTTTGCATCTGAAGAATCTTTGCATGAAACTTACTGCTGGTATAGATGATCTTAAAGTGAAAGGGAAGGGAAAATCTAAAGCCTCTGGTTCTTGCCTTGGCGATTTTTCTGCTAGTAAGGAAGCATACTTGATCGGAGTTATTTCTGAGATACTTGGCGAGCTAAGTAAAGGGGACGGTGTTTCTACTTTTGAGTTTGTTGGCAGTGGCGTTGTTGCGGCATTGCTTAATTATTTCTCGTGTGGATACTTTTCCAAGGAGAAGATCTCCGAACATATTTTGCCCAAACTTCGTCAGGAGGGACTCAGAAGGTTCAAGGCTTTTCTAGAAGTCGCACTTCCTTCTGATGTTGATGAGGGAAAGGTTCCCCCTATGACAGTGTTGATCCAGAAACTTCAGAATGCTCTATCTTCATTGGAGCGCTTTCCTGTCGTCCTTAGCCATCCCTCGAGGTCACTTAGTGGCAGTGCACGCCTCTCCTCTGGTTTGAGTGCTTTGGCACATCCTTTAAAGTTGAGATTATGCCGTGGACCTGGAGAGAAAACACTGCGTGATTACTCCTCTAACATTGTACTTATTGATCCGCTGGCAAGCATAGCAGCGGTGGAGGAATTTCTTTGGCCCCGAGTTCAACGAGGTGAATCTGGTCTGAAGCCAGCAGCGCCAGTTGGAAATACAGAGCAAGGCACGTTACCTAGCGGTGCTGGTGTTTCCTCACCATCTTCATCAACTCCAGCTTCCACCACTCGTCGTCATTCTTCTAGATCTAGATCCGCACTTAACATAGGCGATACCTCAAAGAAAGAACCTGTTCATGAGAAAGGCACAAGCTCATCTAAAGGAAAGGGTAAAGGTGTAATGAAGCCGGCCCAGATGGATAAGGGGCCTCAAACAAGGAGCAGTGCTCAAAGGAGAGCTGTCCTTGACAAAGATACACAAATGAAACCAGTTGGTGGAGACTCCAGTTCTGAGGTATGTTATAGTGCTAAGTTACGTGGTTTTTTTATTTATTTGTGTTACACTGCCATTTTGTTGCCTGATTTGCTTGTTCAGTAATATCTTAATTGTATGCCTTGCAGGATGAAGAGTTGGATATATCCCCAGTCGACATGGATGATGCTTTGGTGATTGAAGAGGATGATTTATCTGATGATGAAGATGATGATAATGAAGATGTAAGTCTTTCTTCGTGTTTTTCTACTCTAACAATGTGAAAGTTATTGCATTTGGCAACAAAGATCTCTAGCTTCCATTTTTCTAGATGTTTATGTTTCTACTGTCAAGTAATTTTATTTGGAATTTCCTATTAGAAATGACCAAAGAGAAAATAGATTACTACTTTTGCTCTAGCTGCTAGCGGTCAGTATTGCTGACTTGCTGTGTGCCTATGTGGTTTTAATTTTTTGATAATACCTTCACCAACATACATACGTTTTCAGGTTTTGGATGACAGCCTCCCTATGTGCACACCTGATAAAGTGCATGATGTGAAATTGGGGGACTCAGTGGATGATGACGGTGCCATTCTGACAACCAGTGACCGACAGTTGAATTCAGTTTCTGGAGGAACCAGTGGAGCAGCAGCTGCAAGGGGATCCGATTCTACCGAGGTTGGCATTGGGAATTCTTATGGTTCTAGGGGTGCACTCTCCTTTGCTGCTGCAACGATGGCTGGACTCGGATCTGCCAATGGTAGAGGTATCAGAGGAAGTAGAGACCTGCATGGGCGTACCCTATATCGTAGTTCTGATGAGCCCTCTAAGTTGATATTCACTGCCGGAGGAAAGCAACTCAGTAGGCATTTGACGATTTATCAGGCTGTTCAGCGACAACTTATGCTAGATGAAGATGATGATGACAGGTTTGGTGGCAGCGATTTCATCTCAAGTGATGGAAGCCGATTTAGTGATATTTACACCATCACTTACCAAAGGCCGGACAGCCAAGTGAATAGGTTATCAGTTGGTGGAGCAAGCTCTACCACTCCGTCAAAAGCCACCAAATCTACTACCAATTCGAGCGCAGAATCTCAGTCGTATAGGACATCTCTTTTGGATAGTATCTTACAAGGGGAGCTTCCATGTGACCTCGAGAAGTCAAATTCTACATATAATGTATTGGCCCTGTTGCGTGTGTTGGAGGGTTTGAATCAGCTTGGTCCTCGTTTAAGAGCCCAGACTGTTTACGATCGTTTTGCAGAGGGTAGAATTACAAGTCTAGATGAGCTTAGTACAACTGCTGCTAAAGTTTCGCATGAAGAATTCATCAATAACAAACTTACACCTAAATTAGCTCGACAAATCCAGGATGCGCTTGCTCTGTGCAGTGGAAGTCTTCCCTCTTGGTGCTACCAGTTGACTAGAGCATGCCCGTTTTTGTTTCCGTTTCAGACGCGGAGGCAGTATTTCTACTCAACTGCTTTTGGTTTGTCACGTGCATTGTATCGGTTGCAGCAGCAGCAAGGTGCTGATGGCAATGGATCTACAAATGAAAGAGAAATGAGAATAGGGAGATTACAACGCCAGAAAGTCCGTGTGTCCCGAAATAGGATACTAGATTCCGCTGCAAAGGTTATGGAGATGTATTCTAGCCAAAAGGCCGTGCTTGAAGTCGAATACTTTGGTGAAGTGGGTACGGGTCTAGGTCCTACTCTTGAGTTTTACACACTCCTAAGCCATGATCTGCAGAAGGCTGCCCTTGGGATGTGGAGATCAAATTCTGGTGACAAGATATCCGTGCAAATGGGTAGAGAGGAAATCGAAGGTGGGAAATCGTCTGCAACTAGTGATAGAGACATAGTTCTGGCACCACTTGGACTATTTCCTCGCCCTTGGCCCTCAACAGCTGACGTCTCTGAAGGTAGTCAGTTCAATAAAGTGATTGAATATTTCCGGCTTTTAGGGCGTGTGATGGCAAAAGCTCTTCAAGATGGACGGCTATTGGATCTCTCATTGAGTACCGCATTTTACAAGCTTATTCTTGGTCAAGTAAGTTCTTTTATTAGTAGTTTTCTTTTTGTTTGCAAAAACTAAGCAGTAAGATAGTAGTTTTTACTTGTTTTATTTTTGTTCTCTTGATATAATTAGTTTCCCCTTTTTTTCTTTCACACTGTGCAGGAGCTTGATTTGCACGATATTACATTATTTGATGCTGAACTTGGCAAGACTTTGCAAGAGCTGCGTGTTCTTGTTGGCCGTAAGCATTATCTGGAGGCAGTTGGTGGTGACAATAGTCGTGCGATTTCTGATTTACGTTTACGTGGATCCCTTATAGAAGATCTCTGCTTGGACTTCACGCTACCTGGCTATCCCGAGTTCATTCTGAGGCCAGGAGATGAAACTGTACTGTCTTAGCTTACACCCCACTTCTTTCGATTCGTTTTGCCCTTGTCCTTAATTGCTGATTTTTGACTGTGTTGTTTCAGGTTGATATTAATAGTCTTGAGGAGTATATCTCCCTGGTAGTCGATGCTACTGTCAAGAGAGGAGTTGCTCGGCAGGTGGAGGCCTTCAGATCTGGATTCAACCAGGTTAGTAGTCTTGCGGACCCTCTGATTTTTCTCTTTCTGTGATTGTATCGCCTTGAGCTTATATACATGTATAGAAAAATTAGTTTTTTGAATTGGAGACTTTTGTGGTCTTTATTTAAGTCTAACCTCGAACTTTTCCCTGCATCTGATTGCTTAAATGGACATAATTTCAGGTGTTTGACGTAACATCTTTACAAATATTCACCCCTTCTGAGCTGGACTACTTGCTATGTGGTCGAAGAGAGCTGTGGGAGGTAATTATTTAAACTTTTCAGTTCCTTAACCACGAGAGTTAAATCCATTAGAGATATGTTATGTTTCTAAGACTTTCGTTTCTTGCAGGCTGATACTCTTGCTGAGCATATCAAATTTGATCATGGTTATACTGCTAAGAGTCCAGCAATTATTAATGTATGCTCCTTATAATTCTACATTGAGTTGTTAAAAACAATTTCTGTTTACTCTCTGTCTGCTTTTGTTTATGTTATGTTTCTTCCTTTTTTACTTCCACGCTGAAGTTACTGGAGATCATGGGAGAGCTTACAGCAGACCAACAGAGGGCTTTCTGCCAATTTGTGACTGGAGCTCCTAGGCTTCCTCCTGGTGGCTTAGCTGTTCTCAACCCTAAGCTAACGATTGTGAGAAAGGTAAAAAGCTTAACTTAGTTGTTTGGTTAGGGAGAATTATATATGTACTTGAAGGTTAAAAAACAGATGCACATTATGGTGTTTGCTTGCATTCTTAGAGATATCTAAAATCAGTCTTTTTGTACTGCAGCACTCATCAACCTCAAGTGCGGCAGCGAACGGAGCTTCAGAGACAGCAGATGATGATCTGCCGAGCGTGATGACCTGCGCCAACTACCTTAAGCTCCCTCCTTATTCTACAAAGGTAAGTAATAGTGAGTGTCTCTTTTGTCTTTGGTTAAATACGACCCCGTTTTATTCCAAGGCTGAATATTTGTCCCTGAAACAGGAAATCATGTACAAGAAACTGCTGTATGCCATCAACGAAGGGCAAGGATCGTTCGACTTGTCATAATAATAATAATAATAATCTCAAAATGTGTGTTAAAAGGCTAAACACTCTCTCTTGTACATTACTACATCTGGAGACGCTCTGATTTTGAATCTCTCTCTGCCAAATCTCTCAAACCACCGAAATGAAAGGCAGAGGTGAGAGAGACTGAGAAGGCAATGAAGCGAAACCATTATTCTGTAGATAAACAACAAATATAAACTTAACTTCTCCTCTTCTCTAGAATTATCTTTTTCTTTTTTTCATTTTCATTTGGTCGCTCCAAAACTCAAGTAACCTAAATTATGTATCTTCCTTTCCTTACATTACTAAACACTGAGTTATATAAAGCTAGCTTCTAATATTGTCCATGCATTTTCGTCTCTATGTGTAATAATACATATGCTCATATGCATATAGAATTTAATTTGGTAGATTTTAGTGTTTTTATCGAAACAAAACTGTTTAGGTTGGTATCATAACAGATTGTGTTTAGAGCCATAATTCTGATTTTTTTGAAAAATTCAAAAATTAGAAATTTTGTGGGTTATATTCAATGATCATATTTTTTTTTTGAAATATTAGAAGATTTGAAAATTTTGTGCATTATAATCCATCGCCATGATTTTTTTTTTTTTTAACAAATAGTAAATTTTTAACCCATTATTATTATTTTTTTTTTTTGAAAAAATTGTAAATTTGAAAGTGTTGTGCATATATATATGAAGTCACTGCAGATGTTGCAACAAGTTTTAAAATGACCAAAAATACTAATTACTAAAACAAAATCTATAAATAAATAATTAAGTAGAAGCTTGTAATAAAGTGGTGAATATATGATGTCCATTGAAGTGAGATTAGAGAAAGTTAATACAAACTTAAACGAAAGATTAAAAAAAAAAAAGAGATAGATTCAGACTCTTTTTCAGTTATCATCTTCCTTCTTCTTCTTTTTCTTCTTATTCTTCTTCTTCTTCTGCTTCTTCTTCTCGTCTTTCTCCTCTTCTTCCCCACCACCATCTTCATCATCTCCATCATCATCATCTTCATCATCATCATCATCACTATCAACATCATCTTCTTCCTTGTTAACATCAGCTTCAATATCTTTCCCTAAGTCTTTCTTCTCACACTTCACTTGAACTGCCAATGTCTTCACCATTATCTCCTTACATTGCGTATCCCCAAATGTCTCTTTTCCCACCACTATTGAACAACTACTCTTCCCCAAACACGTCTGTTTCACAAACATTAAACCCAAAATATCAAAATCAACCACACAATAACAACAAAAAACAAGAAAAAAGCTCAGAAATTAACCTTCTCAATGACTTGTTTTGAGGTATCTGCAGTACAGTTTCCAACAGTGAAGTTTCCACAAGTTCCTAATGGATCTCCAAAGCTTGCAAACTCTACTTTTACTATCTTTTTCTGCGGTGGACATTTCAATACTGACTTCAACTTCATATCTTTAACTTTCGGAACTATATTCCCTCCTTGTCTTTTCCAATACTTAACCGACACTGAGTTCCCTTCTTTCACATAACTACAGATTGTGTCTCTATTCGCCAACACAAAATCAATCTCTTCAGGTTTCACATTTGGCTCTTCTTCAAGAATCACCAACAAGTTCTTCTCCTTCTTTTTCATGAACGATCTTGGTATATGATACCTTCAATAATGGACCAATTTCATCAGTTTCTTGATCAATCACAAGAAAAAAGAGTTTAAAATTTACTTACTCAGTTTGAGAAGGTTTATCAAGTGGTGAAAGAAAAGACATCCAATATCTTCCGACACCATTCCCATTAACCCAAATCAATCCTTTTCCCATTCCATTCATTCTAATTGCAACTGTGTTCTTTCCTTCTGGTGTCTCAAAGTATGTCTGCATATACACACACATATATATATGATCAAGATTCAAGAATGATCAAGAACTGAATTTGTCTTAAAGAACTTAGATGTGTTTGTGTTTATTTTATGGTTTACCTTGTACCATGTTAGAGGCTTTTTTTCACCGTTAATCTTCCATTTCACTTTCTCACTTCCTTCCTCTGTGTACACCTCTTTCTTCTCACCTTCTAAACCAGCCTGTAATTACCATTTTACCATCACAAATCAACAACTACACTCTCTTCATCATCTCTATTTATGAGTATACATACCAGATGCCCCCAGTGACTCTCCTCGGTTAAATCCATGCGTCCTGAGGTCAAACCGGTTATCGAAACACCTCGTGGACCGGCATACCTCTTCTCCATGTATGATCCACTATCCTAAAACAGTTAATTCTCATCTTAATCACTGTTTCTAACTGATATAAAACTTTGATTAAAAGTTGAAATTGAAAAGACTCACTGGTAATCCGGTTAATACACCCAAAATTGCAACCTGGTTTTCTCCAGCTTTTAAATTAACTTCTTCGTTGAATACAAAGCTCTTTCCTTCATGGCTTCCATGTGCAGTCCCTGCATATTCTCCATTAACATAAGCTATCAAAGCATGACCAAGACTCGCCACTTGTAACTTCGGCTTAGTATCTTTCTTCTTTGGTAATTCATCTTCATCAATTTTGAACTTTGAAGTGTACCATCCATAATCTGTTTTATCTTTCGTTAAGAAGTAAAGCTCCGATGGAAGCAAAGATTCACCGTCAAGATTCATCGGAATCTCCTCACTAAACATCTCAAAGTTAAGACCTTTACTTGACTTCTCCGATTTCACAAATTCCCTCCAATTATGTTGTGCCACAATCTGTAACACAAAACCGGTTAAGTAATTAACCGGTCAAAACAGAACCGGTTTAAATTTTTCAGCTTTTTGTTTTTTTACCTGTTTAGTGTTGAAAACGACGGTTTTACAATCGGGTAAGATACTAATTGAACGAGGAGGTAACACATAATTTCGATTTTTGAAATTAACCGAATTATATTCTCTTGTGTTATTGTTAGCTAAGAAGGCTGCACAAAGATTTGTTCCTGCTTTTTGATAATACCTAACCTACAAAAACCAAACACAAACCGGGAGGTTATCTCCGGTTAACTAAAACCGGATTTATATAGTGTTTTTTTTGTTTGAGTTATTAATATTAGACATCACCTCTGTATCAGGACCAAGTTTGTGGGAAGTAGGTTGACCCCAAAAGAGTGCCTTCTTACACAAGGCAAGTGCTCTGTGTAAATGTTTCAAGTGACCGTATTTGGGTTCATTCTCCATACCTATTCGAATAAACCGGTATGTTATATTACAATTGTAAGCTAAACCGGTGGTGTTGAAATTGGTGATCGGTTTAATTAATAATTACCGTATTCATCAAGTGGTGCATCGTCATAGTAACGAGTAGTGACGAAATGTGCAGCGGTGCGTCCAAAGTTTGTCCCTCCGTGGTACTGTACAAATCCACCTCAAATCAATTATTAAACTATATAGGAAAAATGATCAAATAAGCCCTAAATCTTGTCGATTTCTTGGCTAAATCTCTTAAATTTATTTGGAAACAAAAAAAATCTCTTAATTTTAGAAAAAGTTTTGTAAACTCTAAGGTTTGATAATTAGAGCTTTTAAACCCTAAACTCTAATAACCAAAGTTTTAAATTTTAAACATTAATAACCAGAGTTTTAAAGCCAAATCTCAAATTTAAACTTGAAATTATAGTGTAATTATTTTAAATTTTGAATATACTTTTTCCTTTTTGTTAAAATATTAAATTCTGGTTTAATTTTTGTTTTCTCTCTTTAATTTTATGCTCAAAGTTTAATTTTAATTTAAAAGATTTCGTAAGGTTTAAACTTACCAATTATCAAAATTCAAGATGTAAACGAGAATTTTTAAAATTGGGAATCTATTTCACCATTTATGAACTATATATTAAGTAATACAATATATATATACTAGAAATAAAGTACCATGTAGTAGTTGACATGAGATCCGTTCTTAGAGAAGAATCTAGCGACAGAGAAAGCGATATCTTCAGGTGTTCTATGTGTTGGAGGATCACCAAAAACTCGAAACCTAGTTAAATAAAAAACATAAAGAATAATAAGATACTAATTTAATTGTTGTTAAATGAGAGATATATGTATAAGGTAAGTTAAGTGCATAACCTAGTTCAATAAAAAAACATAAAGATCATAAGATTGTTGTTGTTAATATAGATATATGTATAAGCTAAGGTAAGTTAAGTTAAGTGAATAAGTACTGAGTAGTCCAGTTCTCGGTCCAGATAGAGGGCTTATTGGGAGTGTTTGGTCCAGGGAAAGTATCTCCACAGTGTCTTCCATTACAAGCATTAATGATATCACCAGGAACATCGTTTTGTTTACACATAACCCATGGGATCCCAAGTTTCATTGATGCTACTAAGTTTGCTGCCCATTTTATATAGTTTTCTCCATCTTCTTTGTATGCAAGCTGCACTGCGTTGTACTCGTTCTCTATCTGTCCTAATATTATTGGACCTCCTTGCGATATAAATAGCTTCTCTTCTTTCATCATATCAAGTATCTTCCGTACATATCTCTCTGTATGCTCCTGCATTCATTTTCCACTCTTTTTTTTCAGACAAAGTCGTACTAGTACAAAACACATGGGATAATTGCGGAAAAAAACCTTAAACTTTGTATTTTTTTTGCGAAAAACATCCTGGAAAATAATTTTGACAAAAAAAAATATTTTTATTTTATTTTTTGGCCAAAAAACTCTTGAAAGTTGAAGATTTATTTGACTACATACAACAAATTTATTATGAAATTAATTGTTGAGATAGTTAACATATTAATTTAATACTTATAAAAATTAGTCATTTAATCTTTCATTTAATTAGAAGCTAACAAGATACTTAACGTTTAATTCAACAGAGTTTGTTTTGCCAAATTTTTTTTCGAGTTTTTTTATTTTGCAAAAAATACAAAGTTTAGAGTTTTTTTCGCTGTTATATATATATATATATATGATTAAAGATGTGTACCTTGAAAGGTGTATTGTCTGTACGGAAATAGATACCTGGGACCTCACGTAGCCAGTAAGGTAATCCTCTGCATGAACATATAATTAGTAACGTATTTGTCACGTTATAGACTCAATAAAACTATGTTTATATATATAAATGACTTACCCGTGGTTCCATTCGGCTTGAATAAATGGTCCAACTCTTAGGGTTACAAAAAGACCTTTCTTGTGAATCAGTTTTATGAATCTCACCAAGTCAAATCTTCCACTGAAATCATACTGCAATTCATTTTAAAAACACAAATCAACGTTGATCATTATTAAGTAAGAATTAAAAGGGGATGGATTTGATATGTAAATTAAAAATACAAAAAAGTACGTACCTTTCCTTGTTCAGGCTCGTGAACATTCCAGAAAACATAAGTTTGAATTGTGTTTAATTTCCCCTGTTTGGCTCTCTCAATGATCTCAGGCCACATCTGAATTATAAATAACAAAAACAAAATAAGGTCCATTTAATTATTATAAGAAATGAAATGAAATTAGATTAGATTAAAATTGAGAGATATTTACTTACTTCAGGTGTGCTTCGAGGGTAATGAACGGATCCAGAGTAGATAAGCTTTCTTTTTCCATTTATTATCAATGAAGTTCCATCGTACGTTACTCCCTTTTTCTCATTATTATCTGCTTCTTCCTTATTCTGTTTTTTTCCTGCTTCACATCTCTCTAAACACAGAGAAATCAGAAGCAAAACTGCTAGTATCAGATATCGTCTTCTTGACTTCACTCTCATTTTTAATTACTTTTGTCTTCTTTTTTTTAATAATTTAATTTGATTTGATTTAATTGTTCTTTATTTTTGGTTTTATTTTCTGTAATGAAAAAGACCAAAAGAAATATTGTATTGAGAGAAGAAGAAAGATTGAAACTTGTAATAAAAAAGATTCCAATGTTTGAGGGAGTTGAGAGGTTAAAGAGAGAAGCTCGGAATAGTAATAGTTTGTCTGAACAATTATTCTTTCTATTTTTATTACTTTTTCTTACTGTTTTTCTTCTCTGTACTTTGACCCCACTCTTGCGTCGCTCTCTATACTATTTTTCTCTTCTTTATTGTTTTCAAATTCATAATTAAACAAACTTTAAAAGCATTGAAAATAGTCAAATATTGAAAACAAAAATAATTAGAAATCGACATTTAATTAATACTTAATTTGGGCTTAGTAATTTAACAAGAAATAAAGGCCTAATGTTACAATTTTGATGGGCATATATAAATAGCCTATTAGGCCCAAGTAGAACGGAAAAAAATTACGAAGCCCAAATAATAACCATAGACGCGTGATTGATGATCCTGACTCGCAGCTAAAACGCGTGCTAATAACTCGCTTGATTTCCACCACTTTCTCTGGACTATAGTCCACAAAATCGGCCGTTTTCCCGAATATTTTTAAATTCAAGCGCGTAAAAGCCATTTCGTCATCTAGTGTAGTTTTTAATACCCATTTATTATCATTAAAGGTTTATCGATTAAATTAAAATCCTTCTAATTCTGGACGGTTAAATATTAAATTGAGTTTGTATTAGTTATTTCTTTATGCTTTTTTAATTTTAGATAATTATACATTATAAAAAATGTAATATACTATATTTGTAATATTACAGGTAAATTACTCGGGCTTTCACCATGCTAATTGCTAAATATATTTTAAGAAAATTAATTTTACATTATTATTTAGTATGTCGACAGAGATATTTCTCAACACTAGTCTTTAAAACAAAAACAAAAATATTACAATAATACTTTTACCATAAACCTAACCATATCATAAGGTATTAATATACACACAAATATTCAATACCATTAATTAAACAAAAAAACAAATATAAAACCAAACCAGCTTTTCACATAAGGACACAAGCGGCTGGATTCTCATCACTGAAAGCTGTAGTGTACCTAACCTCAGTGGAACTCGCACGTGCGAGCTGCGACACACCTGGATCATCTGCCCTTCTTACATACCCTGAGGGTGCCTTCTTATCATAAACACCAGCTGCATAAGGATGCGCCACGACGTCGTATGGCACATAGGGCCATATCTCAACTTTTTTCCCTGTCCTATGAGCCATTCGAGCCACGACTTTATTGGGTTCGATGTAACCGACGACAGTGACTTTGGAAGCTTTAGGCTCTAATGTAACCGACGAAACACCTTTCATTCCTTCTACTGATCGTCGCACTTTCCTCTCGCATCCTTCGCAGTCCATTTTCACTTTTATCTCCACCGTCTATGTTATCATCAACAATACCACAATTTCATTACATTAATTTTTGTCAATGTTTAATATAATTATATATCTCTCTATTTAATTATAATATAAAAAAAATATAAAATTTAAATTCTTATACAAAATAAATCTAGTAAATTTGTTAGTGTTTCCAAAATAAAAAGAAATTATTAGTTATGATAAGTGTTGGAATCTAGACCACTTTCCGAAACACTGATTTTTTTTGGATTGAAGTGAGTTACTTCACGTGATTTCTCCTGAAATTACGATGTATTTATTTATTTATTATGATAATTTTAACAAATTCTGACAGGGAATAGAATACTAAATACTAATCCCAGTGTAAATCTAACAGATGGCTGCAACTTATTTAGAATCTATTTGGTCGGTGTTTAGAGACATTAAATCATACATAAATTGGTAACTAAATCCCAAAAAATTTTAGATTTTTTAATAATCAATTTGGATGCAAAAAAATCTAAACTTTACCATAAATTTCTGTGTGTTTCTATGTAAAGATCTAAGTAATAGCTTATTAAAGCGCATACCACACAAATCATAAGCATAATCAAGAGATCTATCATACTCAAAATCTAGATTTGTACTATAGTCATGAACGAATCTCTTTTAACAAGAATCAAGATCTAATTTGGCAGCTAAATCTCAATGAAATTGGTATGAAAAAGGTGGAGAGAGTTTACCTGTAACTGTTTGCGTTTTTTGATTTTATGTCCATGAGAGCAATCAAACATTTCAGAGACATGATCAAGAACACCCATTTTTCTTGTTCTAAACAAAAACCCAGAAGAAGAAAGATTAATACTTTGGAGAAGGAGAGAGAAATGTGATGAGATTTATTTTATGGTGCACAGTGAAATAATTGGGAGCAAAAGTAGTAAAGGAAAAAGAGAAAGTGATAATAAAAGGATAAGTAAAAAAGAGAGATTATATATAGAGATATTTCAGTATTTAATATACAGAATTAAATATCTATCTTTCTTTATTTGTTTCCGTTGAAAAATATGTGAATAATGATGAATGGGTCACACTTCTTCTTTGGTCCCAATACCTTCTTTAGTCACCGTCATTATTCTTCTCTTAACCTACTATTTATTGCTTTTTATTTTTCATTTAATTTTAATTTAAAAACAATTATTTTATTTTTATTGGAAATTGAGTAATTGTTTTCGGATAATCGATGAGTTGCAGGTCACACCGACGGACCGACCTTGTCTATTTTTGTTTTTTTGGACTCATTTGAGATTTTTTCTGGATTTTTATTTGGGCCTCTAATGGGCTTTTTGAGGCCCAAATGCTTTTTTTCTCTTTTCCAATTTTGGATATATTTCTAAGTTTTTGTGTCACTGTCAGATTTCGTAACTTGTGACAAAATCTTTGATTGAATGAATCAAATTTACAATATTTTCTTTGAAAAAAGTTAGGAGTCTAATTTGTAAAAGTACGAACGTATGGGTACTAGTCTGTTATTATTATGAACATGCTTAAGTGGCTGAATTGAGGATTTTTAAATGAATCAAAATTGGGTATACTGTAACTCGCAATCAAATTGGGATCTAATTTTAGAATAATGTGTAAATATGAACATCAATACGCAATTTTAAAGTATTTAAGGGGCGAAATTGAGAATATTAAACACAAATTCTGTCGTCGATTGCTGCAGAAAAGAGGCGAATCTGATTCGATTTGGTCAGGTGTGCTTTGAAGAACTCCGCAAGCTCTTGCTGCGGATCTCTTACCCTTTCCTTTCGTCTTACTGTTTTTCTCATTCAATCCCAGGTGAGGAACAATTTCTCTGCTTCTCCATTTTTTTTAACTTCAATTTCCTTCTTTTAATCTATCTAGTTCTGTAAAATCAGTGTCTTTTTACGGGTATCGGTTTACATACGTCTGAAAATTGATTTGATCTAAGGGTCTTCACGCTTTTAACGGAGATGATTTCGCGGCTACATTCATTTTCTGTGTTGGGTTATGAAAAAGTTTGCTTCTTTGATATTTTCTTTTGTAGAGTTGCATTGCGCATTGGTGAGATCTTGTTGTTGTGGGAATTACTTTGCAAAAGTGAAGTCTCTGATGGCTACCAAACCAAAGCAGAAACCGGCAAAACTGTCTGTCTACCTTTACATTCCCAATATCGTTGGTGGGTTTTCTTTATCTTCTGTTAATGGTTCATCAACTGAATCGAGTTTACTTCTCTTCTTGCAAGTTTTAGTCTTTATGAGAATCATAAGATTAGGGTTTTAATGATGCAAAATGTCAGGGTACATGAGAGTTATCTTGAATTGCATTGCCTTTGCTGTGTGTTTCTCCAACAAGACACTCTTCTCGTTGTTGTACTTTTTCAGGTAAGAGAATCCTTTGTTAGTGGTTACAATAATGATGTTCTTCTTCTTTGATCTTGATTTAGATTTTTTTGTTTCCTCTACTTGTTTTCCAGTTTTTGTTGCGATGCTGTTGATGGATGGTGCGCTCGCAAATTCAACCAAGGTGCTCTTTCCATTGTCTCGTCTCATTTTTAGCTTAAACTGTACTGTCGTTGATGGTTGGTCAAAATCACTTAATATCGATCAAGAAATGGACTTCATTTGCTAGTTATGAGTTTGAATGTAGCAGGATTTTGTAATTGAACGTCATTTTCATGTCAAGAGACAGTCGAAAGCTGTTGTTTAGTATCAAGAAATCTAGAAACTTGACAGTGACACACAGCTCTTTTCTTACCTTCCCCTTCAGTTTCTACATTTGGAGCTGTACTGGACATGGTTACAGATAGGTAAATCTTCACTTACATATATATCAGATTCAACATGCTTAAGTGTTATAACATTTTGCTGCGCTTCGTTACAGAGTTAGCACAGCCTGTCTGCTCGTAATTCTTTCCCAAGTTTACAGGTAAGAATAACATCTACTGCTTTCTACTGAAATCTCGATAGATGATCTTATCAAATTCTAACATATTCTTGGACTTTCACATTTTGTAAACAGGCCAAGCTTGGCGTTTCTGTCATTGCTAGCTTTGGATATTGCTAGTCACTGGCTGCAAATGTACAGGTACTCTTTGTTGCACTCTAAACTCTTTATCAAACTTCTCAATTGTATTGCTCTTGTCCATAACAAGCTGGAATTTTAATACTTGATTCACAGTACATTTCTATCAGGGAAGACTAGCCATAAGGATGTGAAAGATAGCACAAGCTGGCTCTTTAAACTCTACTATGGAAATCGGATGTTCATGGGTTATTGCTGTGTTTCCTGCGAGGTAATCGCAATTAGTCTCACTATATACTAAGTGTAAAGAGAGTATACATAACCCCTTGCTGTTTCACTCAAATGTCACCAGGTTCTTTATATAATCCTTCTTCTCATAGCCAAGAACCAACACGAGAATCTGATGACCGTGAGCTTCTTCTTCTCTTCCCCTTTGGTTTGTTTACAGCCGTCTTCTACTCTCTAAACGTTTTCATTCTTTCAGGTGGTAGTAGAATCACTTATGCAGATTTCACCGCTCTCTTTACTCCTTGCTTTGAGCATATTTGGTTGGTCAATCAAGCAGATCATCAATGTGATTCAGGTAACGGCTAAGCTCTCACCATTAATCCCTTAAGTTCAATTTTTTTTAGTCCTTATTGGGTTGTTTCTTTTGCTATGATCAGATGAAAACAGCGGCAGACGTTTGTGTCCTGTATGACATCGAGAAGCAGAATAAGCCCTGACGTTTGTGTTGATTTGAATCGTGTTTAACTCCTTTCCATTTCCTGTTGTGTACGACACTTTGTACATATGGATCCATCTTCTTGATTGGTGGATGTATGTAGATATTACCTCTTTTGTCCTTGTTTTTCTTCTATCACATCAAAAGATATTTGATTGCATCTTTCTTTCGATCCAATTCAATCAAGACCAAATGCATTTAGAGATTAAAAAATGTAACTTTATTTAGCCATGGCAGCTGCAAACGCTTTGAGAAAGAAGAAGCAAACAAAAGTGTTGGAAACAAGCAAACATTGAAATAAAACAAAAGATGTGTGTCTCTGTTCAAACGATTGGTAAAACAGAGTCTCCTTCAAACTTGTTAACCTTGGAGCTCAAAAAAGCCAAACGTTTCTCCAAACGCGTTTTCTTCATCTCAAGGTTTCCCAAACGCCCCGCTATCTCCATTGCTCTTTCACGCCCTTCCTTTACTTCCTTCTCCTTCAATGTCACTTCTTTAACTATTTTCTCCATTTTTTGTTTCCCATGTAACACATCCCTCTCGCACTTTTCTTTCTCCATCACAGTTGTCTTGTGTCGGTCATAGTGTTTAGTTGCTTCAAGAATCTCTTTCAATACCTCACTGAGCCAACTAGCTTTGATTTTCATCGATTCTATGTCTTTCACGGCGGATACCATTTCCTCCACGCGGCTCTCCTTCAGTTGCTTCAAAGGTGTTGATTGGAGTTCAAAAACAACCGCGGCTAATGTTTCCAGGTAGAAAGATTTGGTAGATATTGACTGAGCTTTGGAAGCTGAGGCTATGTCTCCATGTTTGTCGAGGATTTGCTGCAGAGTAGCGGATACGCTCGATCTAACCTTGTAGTTTTCTACAGATACGTAAGACTCTGATGAAATCGTGGACTGCGTTTCTTCCTCTGTTGTACAGATCTGTAGCTTTTCCATGCGTTCAGTCTCGGACTGAACAACGATTTGACATTCGTTAGGCAGCTCTGGTGGCTCATTCGATTGTTCGTCTGATGATTTACGGTATTTGTGATAGCGATGAATCGGCTGCAAGTGGAAAATTTAACATTATGGATTGTAAATAGGGTGGCTTTTGATCATGAACACTAGAAGAATATGAAATCCATGGAATACGATAAATACCGTGGCGACCTCGGGGTAGAGATAACTTGAGTTATCGTCAGGATCATCCAAGGATAGAGAATTATCGTTGTATATGCTTTCTGATTCATCCATTAGATCAATTTCTTCATGTCTCGTTGGTTTATCAATGCGTTTAGGCTGAAAAGGCCAGAAATTGTTATGGAATTTAGTAACTTAGGGAGATAAATGGTGAAGTACGTAAAGGAAGAAGTATAGAACGAGTACCGTAGTGAATCTAGAGCTCCGGTTTTCTTGAGGGGACAAACGAGATTGAGGCAAGCTTGAAAAGGATTCTTCTTCGTCTTCAGTGTACACTGAATCCGGGGTTAATTCAACATATTTGGAGGCTTGAGATGATCTTCGAGCAGCAGAAAAAAAGTTATCATCGATGTTAACGGATGTTCGTTGATCTTGGCGAGTCCTTGGACCTGGCTCAGGGGTCCTTGATCTAGCTTCAGGCATCCTAGCTCGTGGCTCATGGTATCTTGTGTGAGGTTCTGGGGTTCTTGACCGTATTCTCGTCAGTCTTGGTCTCTGGTCTGATGGCCTTGCTCTATGTTCTTCAGGCTTTGGCGTACTTTCACTGTACACTGAATCCGGGGTTAATTCAACATATTTGGAGGCTTGAGATGATCTTCGAGCAGCAGAAAAAAATGTATCATCGATGTTAACGGATGTTCGTTGGTCTTGGTGAGTCCTTGGACCTGGCTCAGGGGTCCTTGATCTAGCTTCAGGCATCCTAGCTCGTGGCTCATTGTATCTTGCGTGAGGTTCTGGGGTTCTTGACCGTATTCTCGTCAGTCTTGGTCTCTGATCAGATGGCCTTGCTCTATGTTCTTCAGGCTTTGGTGTACTGTCTTGTGTCCTTACTCTAGTCTCAGAACTGATAGGCTGATGCTTTGGCGTCTGAGGCCGAGCATCAACTCTCCGAGGTGACCTGAGGGCAGTAGGTTCAAGGGATCGATGAGATATTGGCTTACTTTCAACATTCAGAGGTGATGTAGGACGATCAATGTCAAGAGATCTGTGTGTTATAGGATGAACTTGTGGGATCACAGGGCTGGATGATTTAGGAGTCCTTGGCTTCGAGTGATGGTGACTACCTTCTGAGGATCTTTGCCCATATTCTGGTGACCTTGCTCTATGTTCTGCACTCCTCAGGTGTCCTTGCTCCATATTCTGGTGACCTGAGGATCTGTGTCCATATTCTGGTGACCTTGCTCTATGTTCTGCAGTCCTCAGGTGTCTTTGCTCCTTGTTCTGGTGACCTGAGGATCTTTGTCCATATTCTGGTGACCTTGCTCTATGTTCTGCACTCCTCAGGTGTCCTTGATCCTTGTTCTGGTGACCTTGCTCTATGTTCTGGTGACCTGAGGATCTTTGCCCATATTCTGGCGACCTTGTTCTATGTTGTGCAGTCCTGAGCCCAGTGTGAGGTGTTTTAGGCCTAGGTCGTAGAGCTGCAAAAGACTCATGTTCAGGTGTCATAGGCCTATTATCAGAAAGTTTGGACCGATGTTCAGGAGTTCTGCTTCTACGCCCAGTTTCTAGATCAGAACTCTCTGGTTTGGTAGGCCATAGCCTATTATCAGAGGTGCTAGACCGGTGCTCAGGAGTCCTAGGTCCCGGTGACATCTCAGCGTCTTCTTCATAGCTAACAAGGGCTTCACCTCCACGGTTACCAAACTGCAGAACAAAGAGGAAGAAGAGTTAGGAAAGAAGAGTTCAGACAGAGTTAATAATTGAGCAGAACTCAAAGATAAAAGCTTACCTTTGATGCAAAATAGTCTCTGTTGCTATACTCAGCAAGAGAAGGCGACATGGGAAGCCCATCTTTATCCGAGTTTGCATCACTTACATCCAAATTCTTAGGTTGGAATTGGGAGGAACGTTCATGTAGAGGTGACCTTGGACTCATGTAGTTTGGTCTGATGGAGTCATTGGAAGATGAGAATGAAGGAGATTCGTCTGATTCAACCTTCCTCTTAGCGTAAAAGCCCGGCAAGGGAGATCCATTTCCAGCCTTAACATGAGACGGACTCGAAGATTTACCAAAAGCCGGGATAAAACCTACTTACAGAGATTCTTGAATCAGCTATGTTAAATGCAATCAAAATGTTGAAATTATGATGGGATCTTCTTACCAAATCGTTTCTTCTCCTTTTTGGGTACATTTGCAGAGTTTATTTCATCTAAACATCGATCATTGCACTCATGGTAGGAATTGTTTGCGTTGGGACAACCTGGAATTACATATGTAGACATATCGATTTCCTCTCAGAGACAATAGCTTCTTGTCTTCCTCCCTCTGTTTAGAACCTCGCCAAGAAATGGAGAAAATCTTTGTATTCTAATAGGAAAAAAGACAGAGTCAACAACTTTCAAGGAAAGCAGAGAAAGAGTCATTTCCAAAGGTCATTGTCATTTGTCAGACGATGAGGCCTGTAAGTGTATGATTGTGATGGAATGAAGAGTTCAAAGAGCACCCACACGGAATTGCTTTTGAAGGATTCAGTGAATGAGAACATTCAAACAAAACAAAGTTATTTCAATCTGAAACAGAAACCAAACAAATATATTTTGTTTTCTTGCAATGCCAATTGCATTAACTGACAAAAGAATGAAATCATATCTTCTTTGCACAAAATTGGTTTTATGTAGTTATGGTTTTAGTAGAGAAAAGAGAACACACACACCAAACAAAGGTGTGATCTTGAATTACAGAATTTGTAAGGCCAAAAGTAAAACATATTCCAATAAACCCAGAAAAAAATCAGAACTTTATACAATTATGATTTGATCAATAAAGCAGAGGAGGAAGTAACTCATAAATGCATTTACCTGAGATATTTCAGAAAGGAAACTGAAGAAAACCAATGAAGACGAAACCTGTTTTCTCTGACTTTAAGATCAAGTAATCTATAAGCACAGAGACACCAATAACCCCAAAAAATCCATATATATATATAAACACATTGTGCAATTATATAAATATGAGTTTTGACTTGAACAAATCAAATGAAATATAACAACAACAAAAAAAAAGGTCAAACTCAGAAGCAAAAAGTGTTTCTGCAAAACAAGAACCAGTGGTAATGATAAAAGTCATGTCTTTTGAGCGAAAACGAGAGAGGTATTTATTTAGACTTGGAGAAGAACAGCTTCTCCTTCAAATTTCTCAACTTTGGATTGGAAAACCTCGAGATTCTTGTTTAATCTCGAACCCTTCATCTGTAACTTCCCCAACTTTCCAGCCACAACCGTCACTTTCTCTCTGCATTCCTTTATCTCCTTTTCCCTCTTCTCTAGCTCCGCCGTCATCTCATTCATCACTTCTTTCCCCGCCTTCAGATCTCTCTCGCACGCCTCTCTCTCAACCTTCACCGTATCGTATTGTCCGAAGTACTCCACTGCTTCCGCCAGCTCAGCCATAGCTTTCTTTAGCCACGACACATCGATTTTAACAGACTCCATGTCCTTCACCACAGCCGCAATCTCAGCCACTCGTGTTTTGGTAAGATCCCTTAACACCGTTGATTGCAATTCCATAACTGCTGCTGCTAGAGACTCTAGGTAATACGACCTCGTTGGGATTGATTGCAGCTTAGAAGAGGCGGCGATGTCACCGTGCTTGTCGATGATCGCTTGGAGAGTTTGAGAGACGCTTTGTCTTACTTTGTAATTCGCGACGGATACATAAGACTCAGAGATCATTGATTGAAGTTCTTCTTTTCCGATTTCATCACTCTTGAGTCTTCGCATTATAGCTATCTCCTGAAGTGTGAAGCTTTGAGACTCATCTGGTAGCTCCGGTGGCTCAAACTGCTTGTCTTGCTCATAATGTTCAGCCGTAACCATCTGGTAGCTGTGATGTCTCGGCTGCAAGTACAAAGGTGTTTCCTTTATAAGATTTTAAGGATTTCATCATCAAAACAATGGTGAGAGAGAGAGAGAATTACCGTGCTGTTTGCGGAGAGAGGTCTGGTAATTTCTGGATAGAGGGAGGTGGAACGGTTATCGTCGTCACTAGATGAGTAGTATGGTGGTTGAGAATGGGCTGCGCCTCGGTGTAATGGACTTGGAGGAGCACTGTTTCGTGGCGTTAAGTCACCGTCTGGCTCGTACATTGTCTCGAATTGATCATCATCATCATCATCATGATAGTTTCTTGTATGGTTAGGCTGCAATTAGAGAAGAACGTTTATAGTTAGAGATAAGCTGAAACAGAAGAGTGAGACAAACTAAGACATTAGTTTGTGTGTACCGTTCCAAATGGTGGTGGTGATGGGGTAACAATTGGATGATATGGGCTTGGAGGAGAGGTGGTTCGTGGTGTTATCTCTCCATCTTGATCGTATCGATCCTCATATTGTTCTTTGCCATGGTAACTATGATCACCACGCTGCAATTAGAAGCAGTAATTTGTGTCATGTGTAACTCTCAATGGTCATGAACAAGACTTATATGAAGAGTAGTTACCGTTGTGTATGGTGGAGGAGATCGGGTTCCGGCTTGATGAAGAGGGCTTGTAGGAGCGCTCTTCAGTGGCCTTGTGTTGACCTCTGGCTCATACATTACCTCATACTCATCTCTATTCTCATCTCTACGACGATCAGACTGTAAATTAAACATCAAAAGCAATGCATTTCACAGTTTAGTGACTCAAAAACTATGTATCAACATCATCAGAAGATCTGAATCTTTTATGTTTTGGAGTACCGTGTGGTATGGAGATGGAGAGGGGCTTTTGAATGGGTGAAATGGGCTGGCGTTGCTTCGAACTTCTTCCTCATGGTGATCTCGACCATGGTGTTCTCGACTATGGTGTTCTCGACTATGGTGATCTCGACCATGGTGATTTCGACTATGGTGATCTCGACCATGGTGATCTCCACCATGGTGTCCTCGACTATGCTCGTTAGATCTTCTACGCCGTTCAGGCTGCAAATTCAGAACATGAAGAAAAGTGTTAAGATAATGTTGTTGAAAGCACAAAAAGTGGTTTTGTTTATTCCTTTGAGAACAATGAATAGTACCGTGCGGTTTCCAGACTCAGCGTTGGTCTCAGGCTCGTAATTCACTGGTTCCATTCTTTCTTTACCATGGTCTCTACGACGATCAGGCTGAAAAAGAATCAAAAGCAAGTTCAATATCAACTAGTTAAACGATGTTTGGTGGATAGACTTGGTTAAGGAAATAAGATTAGTACGGTGCTGAATCCGTGAATGGGAGGTCTAATATGAGAGTTGGGGATGCGTTCAGACGCTGGTTGCCTCCAATATGGTCTTTGTTCATCTGAAACTGGAAAGTCGTACTCAGTTTCCGCTCTGTGACGAGGAGGGCTCAGTCTTTCGCTCTTAGCCTCACTTTTCTTGTTGAACAATCCTGAAACAACCAACAAAATATTGGTCAACGCTCGATTGACCAATGAATTCTTGTGTTTTCATAAATCATCGGCCGGATTTGAACATTAATTCTGGAGACTTTCCCGGTTAGGAAAACCAAAAAGTTACCTGATTTTTTTCCATCTTTCTTCCCTTTGCCGCTTGAACTGAAGAAATCCATTTGTGGTTGGTTCAGCGAGGGGATCGGCTTAACCGGTTTGGTTATGATCTGTATGTAAATCAGAGAGAGAGAGAGAGGCAGTCCTTGTGCTCCGTTTATTTGTCTTTAATGTCTGGTTAGTGATTATATATTGTGACTTGTATGAAAATATCAAACTAATGCAATATTGCCGTCTACAATAGATTCAGAGTTAATTCAGTATTGACTTTGACTTTAATAAACAGAGTCATTGTATAATGTTTGTTTTATATATCAACTTGTAAACTTGTAACAGGCTAACAGCTACGCCCATGACTTAGTCAATTCTGGCTACCTTTTCTTTCTTCTTTTTAATATTATGACACACACACAACTAAATTCCCCACCAGATTTTAATTTTTAAAAGCTTTAGAAACTATAATTTTCCCCTATTTGTATTAAAAAAATAAAAATAGTAGAGTTGACTCCTACAATGTTTTGTCTGTTTATTTTATTGTTTCTGATTATTTTCTTTCTCTAATGGGCCATTGATTATAAATAGTGAGCCCTATAAATGTTGTAGTGGATAACAAAATGGGCCAAATAAGGATTTAAAGATAAACCCTAAAACCTCTGCCGAACTCTTTTCGCGTTCGGTCATAGAAGTTTCCTGTGATCTCTGTAGATCTCTAATACCTTCAATGACGACTCGGCTCAAGGAGATCGTGAAGAAGTATGGAAAAGTAGCCTTGGGAGTTCATTTTACTGTCTCCGGTGTCTCTATTTCTGGTCTTTACATCGCTATCAAGAACAACGTCGATGTTGAATCGCTATTTGAGAAATATCACATCCCTGGTTTCTCTAAGGAAAACCCTGAACTTAACCTCGATTCGCAGCCGACAGAGCTAATCGGAGAGGAGGGCGCTGGTACGAGCAAGAATAAGACGAAGGAGCTAGCGGCGTCGGCGGGTGGAGCTTTTGCGGTGGCGATTTTGTGCAATAAAGTACTGTTTCCGATTCGAGTGCCGATCACGATGGCGCTTACGCCTCCGATCGCTAGGTTCTTGGCGCGGAGGAAGATCGTCAATAGCGGTTTATGATTCTCTCTTCTCCAGTGTATGCATTTCACTTCCCATTTTTACCAAAATCTTAAGACAAATAAAGTAAAAATGGAAAATTTGGTGAAATAGGTAGTGGTAGCTACTCACTCTCTTCTTGTCTGTGTTCACAAATTGTATGCCTATTGCTTCTAAGTGCCCTGTATGTAATGCCTGAGAAGGAAGAGGATAGGGAGAGAGATCATGTTTAAGATTGCTTTATAGATTGAATAGAAGATTTGATATGTTGTTGATTCCGATTCAAGATTTTTATCTATCTGATCCAGGATTCTCCACCATTGATATGGTAGTTGAGTTCTGTTTATCGTTTCATAAGACTAAGCACTTATATTTTGGAGGGTAGTTAACAGTAGTCAATTCCATGACAGTAAAGTTCACAATCTGCCATAGTTATGGCAGTGAAAATGGTGTGATTCAGACACATAGATGTTGCTTATCTGCAGAGGAAAACAAGTACCTGTAACAAAAGGTGATGTATTTCAGAGATTTTTCTTTCCAATTCAAGTGTAAATGAACATATATTGCAATTAACAGAAGAGTTCAGATATAAATAATGAAGGCAAGTTACTCAGAAAATTCTCAATTTCCTCTCCAGTAATTGAAAAAAAGTCTCTATATCCAAAGAAGCCGTGGATCAACGCCAAAGATCAAGTCAAATATGCTCGTGGCCCAAAAAGAGGAGAATTAACTTAAAGCCCAGCATAGCCCAGTTAAGATCGAATTCAACAGAAAATTTGTGTTACCAACATTTGATTTGTTCAATTGAAGACAGGGAAAGATGATCGTCTGCGTCGCCGTCGTCGGGCACCAGGTTTGCTGCTGAATTTAATCTGATCTCAGTTCGGTGGTATTCTTTCTCACCTTCTGTCTCTTCTCCTTTAATTTTGGATCCAAACAGAATAATCCACTTTACATTCAGAGCTTCACTGATGCTGACGATGCTCTTAAGCTTCACCACATCGTCCATTGCTCTCTTGATGTCATCGACGAGCGAGGTTCTCATCTTTTATTCCGCTTACTTCTTTCTCTTATCAATTCGGGCACTTTTCGGCTTCCCTTTGTACCCAAAAGTTGGAGACTTTAAGAACATAGCACCAATCACTTCTTATTCATTTTTGTGATCTCATGGATTCAATGTTGGTGTCTTTTTCATTAGTGAACAATCCGAAAAAGTCAGAAACAACATTAAACGAGGCTTTTCTAGGTCTGCTTTATCCAGCAGTAAACTACAAAGTGTAAGCAGATGGTTCTTTTCATATTCTGTGCAAAAACGTTACTTTGTATCTCTTCTCTGTATATGCTGCACTCGTTTGATGGGTTCTGTTCTGCAGCTATGGTTACTTGACCAATACCAAAGTGAAATTCATTTTGGTCACTACTGATTTGGATGTCAGAGACACGGATATGAGAAATGTAAGTACTTTTATTTACCAATGCTTATAGATTCTTTGTTTATATATTTTTCATCTGAATTTTTCTACAGTTCTTCAGGAAGTTCCATGCTGCATACGTGGATGCAGTCTCAAACCCTTTCCACATTCCTGGTAGGAAGATCACATCGAAAACCTTTGCAGAATCTGTAAGCAACATTGTTAGGTCATACGCTTTTAACTGAGCCTATTAGCTTCTTTAAAGTTTTCATATATTATTATCTACATGGTTCATTTCTTTGCCATCGCTTGATATCGAAACTGAAATTGCTGTGATAAGTAAGCTTATAAATTTCACTCCTTATTCACTACTGAATCTACCCTGTGGCTTTGTTTACTATCCCTGCGAGTAAGATTGTCATATCATATAGAAAAAAGAAGCAAAAAGGAGAGTATAGAACATTTCTCTGGAAGCACATGAGAACTGGTCTATAGTTTATTGGGAATCATGGACAAGGCTTCCACAATCGAAATGAGACTTCTTCAGCTGCAACCAAGAAAGAAAAGACGACAAGAATCTGTCTCTTAAAAAGTTCATCCACTTCCCTCTGCTTTGCTGTATGAAACCTACTGTATATGCAGTAGTTATTAGATCAATGCTTCTCCATTTCCTTTCTCTTGCGTATTTCTTCAAACCTTCTTCTATCCGCTTATAAACCTCTTCTTCATCTTCTATTTCACCTTTCAGATTCTTAGCTTTCATAGCTTCACCAAGACAACGGGCGAGAATAACACCATCCTCCATTGCTGAGCAACCACCTTGTCCAATATCCGGGGTCATTGGGTGAAGTGCATCCCCTGCAACACATACGTTGTCTTTTGTAAAGTTTGTCCATAGGAGTTCCCATGGAGGTCGGTAATTCAATAGAGACATCGACACACTATCAAGATCAGTTGTCTTCACCACATTCTTGATGTTGTCAGGTACGTCTTTAAGCTTATCTAGCACGAATTGTTTGAGGATTTCCGGATTCTTTTCTTTGTCTAAACATGAGCAAGGAGAAGGGTCAATGACAGTAGATTTCAAGAGGATATGAACAAAAACTTAGAAATAGATAGGAAAGTTCTATTCACCTAACTCAGTAGACGTGTGGGTTAGAAACCAGTAGACTGTGTTATGGTTACAAGGGATAAAACCTGAACGAACACCATCGCCATAGAACTGAAACAACTTTTTGCCAAATTCATGGCCGTCCTGAAAATGAGTGAGCCCTCGGATTGCATACCGGGAAGTGCTAGCCGGTTTCTTGAAGCCTAGCCACTTACCAACCACTGATTTCACTCCATCACACCCTACCAAAACCTTGGTTTTGAGAATAGTTCCGTTGGAGAGATGAACCATCTTGTAGTGTCCAGACACTTCGATATGAACAAGCTTAGATGAAAACCTTATGGTTCCTTCAGGCAACTCTGCAGCTAGAGCCTCCAACAACAGCCTCCTCTGTACGCATCTAGCTTCATGTTCCCTGTAAACACATCCAACAAGTTTTCACCTTTTTAATATTCATACGTTTTTCTGCTGAGAATATACGAAAGAACATACTCAGATTCTGGAAGCATCATCTCTTTAGAAGGATCATCTGCAGAAATTGATCCAACCACCCATCTGCATCAAAGATAAGTTCCCTTTTAATGTCTGTTTTCTATATAGAACTCATAAGATTGATTATATGAGTACCAAAACAGTCTTACCCTTGAAGGCGATCATGGAGACTACGAATATGGTGGGCAACGCCAAGAGCTTCCATGGCCTTCCAAGCATTGAACCAAGTGGTAAGTGCGAAACCTGTAACTCTCAGTTTCTCTGATGATTCCAATACCATGCTTCTGATCCCAAGCCTGACTCACACACACCACTTTGAGTAACTGTTCTGCTAATAAGTCAAAGACATGACAGCTACATAAGCGCCTCATACCTGTGTAGCCCGACGGCTGTTGATAGACCAGAGATTCCAGCGCCAACGATGACGATATCTAAGGTGCTTTCTTGTTCTTCCATGGCTCTTTGATGATCTTACAAATCTCACTTCCTCTATTTATAAGTAAAAAACGTAGAAGGAAGATGGCAAGTAGTTTTTCTCAACAGAGGCACCCCTTTCTAGGCAGCTACCGTGATCTTCATCTTTTTTCTCATAAAAGTCAAATCTTTATTCAACCCTTATTGGTCAAAACACACATATGTATATTATAATCATAGCGACAAATACACTGATATATGTACATGGATCTGCTTATTTAAAGAATTCAAAATTCAATTGATTAAAAAAACTCAGATCTGAAAGGTATAAGGTGGATCAAAGATGAAGCTGACAAGAAGTCTGGCGTTTTTGTAGGGCTTTCCTGCTCGATCATGGAGCCGGACAGCTCTAAAGCCTGACTTCAATTCAGGCACAGGGAGACAAGTCTGTCCAGCAAAATCATTCTGTGTATCAGTGTCATAGTCTTGGACTTTGAACCATAAAAGAGCCAATTCTGGAACTGAGAGCCGAAACAAGAACTCGTCAGTCCATACAGGTAACCATTGATCAATAGCTGTTCTTGTTACGCAAGAGGCTGTGTCATTACGAACTCCTGCAATTCCAATCTGATGACAAACACACAATTTTCTATTCAGCTTTGTGAAACCGAATTGAAGTGTTTTGAAAGTTGTTACCTTAACGAAGAAATCTGGAGGAGAGTACTGATCAAAGTGTGTTTGAGAGAAATCAAGATCCCATCCTTCGCCTGTATGAAACTTTACCCTAAGAGTGGTTTTGATTGGAAGCTTTTTGCAAGGATCAAAGAGTGTTTCTTGTGAGAGCAAAATTCGAGGCTTTTTCAGGTACCCACATCCGCCATTAGCTCTAAACATTCCTTGCATTATCCATAGTTGCTTTCCATGTCCCTTTTTTTACCAAGAAACTCAAATTATCTCAACATATAGACTTAAAAGAATGATAAAGAGAGAGACTTACTTGCATATTAAAAGCAACCATTTGAGCTCCATGTGTCCATCCAACAAGAGGATCATAATTAGATGAGTCCAGTCTTGAACCTTTTGGATATATCCTCAGAAGATTCCTCTGTGTGAATCTAACAACATCTGTTCCTCTTGTTTTGACCAGAGTCTCTAGTGATTGCTCACTCATACTCATCCTTCTAGGCTTCTCTGGATCATCACTTAAACAATCCTTTAAACGACCTTTGCAATTCACAGCGTGGACTGCAATCAAGTCCTTGTATCCAATTACTTCACCCTCTTCTTCTTCTTCAGGAATCTGGTACTCTCTTTTCCATCTCATATTACTCTGTCACAACGTAGAACACAAAAAAAGCTATAAAAAAGTTGTAAAAATCATTCACAATTAGGTGTAAATCAGTTCCTACACTCGAAGTTCCACTCCAAGAAGACTCTTTTTCCATTGGAGTTTTTGAGCTCTGGCTCTCAAGATACTCTTTTGGAGGCTTTGTAGATATCAGAATCCTTCTCTTAAGTGCTTCTGGAGATGGAAAATGCTTAGAATACTCTGGGCCACAACGAAACAGCATTTCTCCATATGTTTTATTTAACATCTACAATCATAAAAAAAATGTATTATAAATTTGATTGATCCAGTTTTTCTATAAACAAGTTAAAAATCTGACCTTTGCAACTTTTGCTTGAAGATTTGGCGGTAAATGATCTTCAAGAGTGATGACGACAGGATACTCAGAGACATGAAACGCGTTCTCCTTTATTGCGTTCAAACATTTCTGCAAATCTTCATGCGATGTAAGTGTCCTAATTCAAAAACCAAAACATAGTCTGATAATTAAACACTTTCAAATTAAGACATCATCGTTTAGTAGTTAGTATATATACGAACCCTCCATGACGAACTTCAGCAGCGTTTCCTGCAGGGTTAGGCCATAAATCGAGCTCGATAACTCTTACACCTCTTCTCAAAGCTTCCACGATCGGTTCTACGCTACTTCTACTGTTCAATTGGTTCCCAGTTAAGTAAGAGTTATGTCCCGTGTACAAAAAGTAATGCGATAATGGCGCATTCATGTCATGATCACCCTAAAAACACACTTAAATTAATCATGATTCTACAAAAGATTCAAACTTTTTTGTAATTGCAAATGATTTTGTAATAGAAATTGCTTTTGTTTGGCTTAACCTGAGGAGAAAGAGGAAGAGGAGAGTTGAAATCACTAAAGAGGTAACGATAAAAGGCATCTAAGTGAAGAAGTCCTCGGTGATGAAAAACGTTGTGGTGTTTGACACTGTGGAAGATATCTTGCACGTAGTCTAACCCTACGTGTCGTTCTCCTTGTACTTCACTTAAAAACCTCATAAAATCATCGGTACACATCTTGCCGTTTCTTGAATAAGCTTCAAAGAGTTTTTTGATGCTTAATGGTGCCTCTCTTGCTTTCACCTTAAAGCTTCTGCTGCAACAGAAACACACTTTGAAACTCTCCGACATTTTAATTATTAATTAATAAAGAATATATCTTCTTCTAAGTTTTCTTGTTTTGGTTCGATCTATTAAACCATATGATAAATACATTCATATATATATAAACAAACATATCATATATATATAGTACATAAAGTATTGGAACATATACTCACTCATATAAAATTGTGCATAAAGTAATGAAGAATAAATAGATATATACTTAAATTATCATCTTAAGGAACGTGTTTCACTAATTAATTACATTAAATTGAAACTAGTCTTTATGGTTATATTATAAATTTGTATGGGTCCTATGAAATAAACACAAAGGATCAAATGTTGTCACATTTTTTTAGTGCGCATATATTCCACTTGTTTTTTTTTTTTTGAGGTGTAAACTAAAAGAGATCAGCATCCGATTATTTTCTTACAGAAAATTAAAATTACAATATTACAATTAGAATTAATACATTTTGGATTTTTAGATGTCTTAATCTACTAATTAGTATGTTTGATTACTTGTATTACATATTGAATACTTATCAAAAAACATAATTTATTTTGTTGACAAAAACATAAACTTTTATTATTTTTTGAAATTGACACTTTAGGCTGTTTCTAGCGATGTCTTGATAAGAAGAGTGTCTAAATTGAACAAATGGAAATTAATGGGGTTAAAGCATAATATTTTAAAAAGTATCGGGCCTGCTTTTGTCATCTTGCTTACTAAATTCTTCTACTTTTTAATTTGTTGTCGTTATTATCTCTAAACTAAATTACGTCTCATGTGATTTTAGATAATAGCATTTATTTTTGTTTAATAGCATTTCATGAATTCTATTACAATTTCCTTGTTAATAATATTTCCAATATATTTTTGTTTAATCATATTTTTACAGTACTCAACATAATCAAAACATGCATACATATCAAAATCATAACAATTTAATTTGTTCTAAATCTTGTTTCGTTTGAATTATATATAAACCTATATTTCTATTAATACTCAACGTTTTACATCAAAATAATGAAAAAAATAAATAAAAAGTTTTATAAAAAAGGGTAAGTTATATTAATAAACAGTATAAACAATATTACCGACTTCCTTACGGATAATATTAAACAAAATATAACAAAAAAGTGTTATTTTATTCATAAAAAAAAGATTGGATAATGAAGTGGAGGGTGATGAAGTGAAAGGTTCGTGAGTGGTTGCATCCTTCTGTCTCTTATTATTATTATTCCTTTTCTTATTTTATTTTTGTCTTTTTATAAATTAACTAAATGAGGTTAATTATATAACACACTTTACTGTTTACATACATTCATCAACACTCGCATTTTTAAATTTAATAAATACCATCAAATTAATTAATATCTTTTATTTATTTACCTTTTTTTAGTTGAACAAATAGTTTCATTCTATTATTGGTTACCACAAAAATATAAATAAGGCGAAAGAGTCGACGGGCGAGGAAAGGGACAAATTTAGTGCTACATTATTATTATATACAAATTATTATATTAAATTATGTTAGGTAAAGTGACATTTCTCGCTTTATCCTCAATCACTTCCAGGTCCCCATTGTTATATGTTTTAATTCTTAATATTTTTTTTCATAATTCAAAGTTTCAAACCCAAACCTCTTCTTTAAATATATTTTATTTTTATTTTCATGGTTTCATGGCCTCGGACCCCCACTTTTTCGTTCATTACAAAATGTATACAAATTTTTTTCCAAGAACATACAGATAAAGAAACTTAGATTCATGAACATAACCATTTTATTTCAAAAGATTACATGCGAAAAAATAATTCAGATTTGTTTGATTCTGTAGCTAAATATTTTGATTTTAATATAATGTTCTTTTTAAAAGTAAACTCCAAATTAATGTAAGGTCGACATTTATATTATTATTATTGTTATGTATTTAGCATGTATATTTATATTCTATCATAGGTGAATAGATTTTGATTAAGTGCCAAATACGATACAATTTGTTTTATAGTATCGAATAATTTATATTTTATGAAATTATTTTAAAATTGTTAAAAGCCATTTAAAGTCGGTGGATTTGATAGTTAAAAACAAAAAAAAGACGTGGGTTCCATCAACCATTCATATAAAGCCACGTCATCAGACGCTACGATTTATCTGTAGCCAGCTGTATGCGATTATCCCCCTTCCTTCTCGGCTAAGCCGTTTACCGGAAGCGCGCAGAAAACCGGTATATTGACACGTGTCACAAATCCCTTGACCGTTGATTTTTTCATTGATTTTGTAAAGATTTGTCTTCCATTTTGACCCAAACTTAGTAGAATCCTTTTAAAGTCTGATTATGAAACTAATTAAGTGTCTAATCTTTGAAAAACCTCACATTTTGATGGTGAATTTGAGTGATAGAGAAAAAAGAAACTAATTTTTTTGGTCCTTTCATCTCTTTCTTTCACTGTTTGTTTGGCGTGGAGCCCAAAGCTGGGACCTTTGATTTGCTGGCTCCGACCTTGCCATCGTTGGTCTTTTATGGGTCTTGTCTGCTAACACACTCTAATTCTCTATTTCTCTAGAGGTGGAGAAATTAACCAACAGAGCAATGACAAAGACTTCTCCTTTGGCGACTTGACCTTCTCTCTTTTTCTCTCTCCCTTTTCTTTCGTTGCGCACACTGTTTCTTAGATAGAGAAACTTCATAACTTTCGTAAGCTGTGAGACCATTTTTTTTTAAATTTGATTTATTTATCTCACTTTTTTTTAATATAATATTTGGTAATTGGGTTTCTTCGTCTTCTTCCTCATCCGCTCGCTTCAATCACTTGTTTATTTAATCCAATTATTAATTCCTTTTTTTTTTTATTTCATTGTTTGGTTGATCCGTAGATCTAAAACTGAGAAAGCAATTCTCTATGCCCACATCTTAAAATACCCTCTGACTCCTCCTTCTTTACCGATCTTTCTATTCTTCTTCGTTTTCTAGCGCAGACTCGTAACTAGAATCTATCTTACAAGGTAAAGTTTCTACCTTTTCTTATTTTCTAGATTTCTTTTTGCTGTCGAATACGAACAATCTGTCGGAGATTCCTTTTGATTTTTCTTTCCTAATCGTTAGACTTATATTGTTTCTACTTATCTGACCAAAATCAGTTTTTGATTCTTCAAATCCACAAAACCCCCTAAAACAAATTTGGTATTGCCTTTGACGGTTTCTGATTTTTTATAGAGAACTTTTCAATGTTGAATTGCTTTTTCAACATATATAAACAATGGGTTTACTTGATCTTCTCAAATCCATATGTATGTCAAGTTTTATAGTCTCTTCTCTCTGGCTATTTCCCTGGTATAAATATACAGATTCATTTCTATTAGGTGTGAGTAAAGAGCTTAATTTCCATTAATTGGAGGGTAGCTTCTCATTTGTGCTGTTTCTTGTCCATGTTTTTATTCAGTGATCAGTTCTTGATAATCTAAGGAGCAGACGGAAAAGCTGCGTGAAGAAGAGGAGTGCCAAATCAGCGGTCAGGAAATCTGCATCAGGGATTACAAAAAAAAGCAGTGATTAATAATCATAAGTTCTTCTATGTGGTGTTACAACTGGTGTGAGATTCGGGTAAGATGAGGGATGTTATCTGGGTTGATGAACTTCTTGAATGCCTGTATCTGGCCACGGTCAGATCAGCAGGGCTCAGATTCTGGCGGCCGGCAAGAGGGACTGTTGTGGTACAGAGATTGGGGTCAACACGTGTGTGGTGAATTCTCCATGGCCGTTGTTCAGGCCAACAACTTGCTTGAGGACCAGAGTCAGCTCGAGTCTGGCTGTCTTAGCACACACGAGTCTGGTCCCTATGGCACATTTATTGGTGTTTATGATGGGCATGGTGGCCCTGAGACATCACGCTTCATCAATAACCAATTGTTCCAACACTTAAAGAGTAAGTGTTACCTCTCTCTAAAATCATTAGTAGCAGCAGCTAATGCTTTATTCTTGAGCTTAGTATGGCAATGAAGTTAGCATTTCTCTAGCTGCATCACTCAATCCAGAGCATTGCAAGAAAAGGGTGTTGATTAGTTTTCTGTGTACAGGGTTTACTGCAGAGCAACAGTCGATGTCTGTGGAGGTGATAAAGAAGGCGTTCCAAGCGACAGAAGATGGATTTTTGTCTATAGTTACTAATCAATGGCCAACGAGACCTCAGATAGCGACCGTTGGATCATGCTGTCTTGTATGCATCATATGCAATGGAACACTCTACGTAGCCAACGCTGGTGACTCACGAGCTGTGCTTGGACAAGTCATGAGGGTAACTGGTGAAGTCCACGCCACTCAGCTCTCAGCTGAGCACAATGCGTCTATAGAGTCAGTACGACAGGAACTCCAGGCCCTGCATCCCGAACATAGAGATATTGTACTTCTAAAACATAATGTATGGCGAGTAAAAGGCATCATTCAGGTAAACACATAATCTTGGATTTCTATGGTGAGCATTTCTTGGCTTTCTTTCTGAGCTGTGTTTCTTTTTAATGTTGGATTATGTTAAGGTTTCAAGATCCATTGGTGATGTGTATTTAAAACGGTCAGAGTTCAACCGTGAACCACTATACATCAAGTTCCGTCTCCGGGAACCATTCAGCAAGCCGATACTAAGTGCAGAGCCGTCCATCACGGTGCATCAACTGCAGCCACATGATCAGTTTATTATATGTGCTTCAGATGGACTATGGGAACACTTGACCAACCAAGAAGCTGTTGATATCGTTCAGAGCCATCCACGCAACGTTATACACTAAATCTCTTCTGGTTTTACACTCTCCTAATCTTTAGATTATACTAACATATAGGTGAATACAGGGCATTGCAAAGCGGCTGGTGAAAGTTGCGTTACATGAAGCAGCCAAGAAGAGAGAGATGAGATACTCGGACCTGAAAAAGATAGACCGAGGCGTTCGTCGCCATTTCCACGATGATATCACAGTGATCGTTGTCTTCTTTGATACAAACTTAGTAAGCAGAGCAAGTGTGTTGAGAGGCCCTGCAGTATCAGTGAGAGGAGCAGGTGTAAATCTACCACACAACATCTTAGCGCCTTGCACCACACCAACAGAAGCTGGTAGCGCCTCCTGACCCCTATTTATTTCCATGGCTTCCTTATTCTTTGCAAGATCTGTAACTATATATATAAATATATATACATTTGATTATTGACTGAGAACCAAAACAATGTTAGTTTTGTTTCTCACTTTGTTAGTTGTGAACTGAAGAAACAAACATCATAAGAGCTATTTAATTTTAATTTTATGGTTTCCTTAATTTCATGGCGAGGCAGTGTATATATACATATATAAATTTATGTTACAGATTCAGCTCATTTAGAGATGTCACTGTTAAAGATCTAGCGTAAGTATAGAGACACAAAGAACTGAAACAAAACTATGAATTCAGTGACGATAGCTGCAGGGGAATGAAGACCAAGAAAGGGAACAACATCAACGTGCAACCAGCTTTCAACAGCTGATCCAACCACTGCACCCGCCACTACTCCTCCTCCCACTATTGCAGCAGCTTTCCCTGCAACCACCACGGTTACAGAAGCACACCAGAAAGTTATGCTTAAGAAGGCATAAGAGGGTTTTGATTGTGTTACCTAGCTTAACGTTTCTTTTGGTCATGAAGTAGAGAGAAGCTCCGAAGCTACTAGCCAAGATAAGTCCGGATACATTAGAAGCAGAGGAGGAGTCTATGGAGCTCCCGTTAACGTACGTTAGAGCCATCAAAGCTCCGTAGACTCCAGCTTGTACCCCCAAATCACTTGTTGATGGAGTATCAATAGAAACAGGTGGATTCTTCATAGTAGTTTGCATCCATCGAGAAACAAACCCTGTTCCAACACCTTTACTGGTTTTAACATCAGCATAACGAATGTTGTTACTCACAACTTTGCCTGCTCGCCGTTGATCTAGACTTTGCATTAGAAGCATATCATACGCAGCCTCTGCCTGAGAGAAGTAATTTAAGAGATTCAATCAAATTTTGTGATTTTGAAATCTCCGGAAGCAACCGAGAGTGTCACCTGAGCGACCGCGTTGGGGTCGTCTTTAGAGGAAGCAAGAATCAATTTCTTGGCTCGAAGTATGTCGTCGAAGGAAGCACCTTCGGAGACACCTAGAACTTTTAGGGCGGTTTCCACCGACATATCGAACGGCGGGGAATCATCCGCCCTCGAGCTTGCTTTAA
>KE153342.1:107481-134228 GCA_000411095.1 Aethionema arabicum
TAACCACCGCACATCTCCGTCGCGGAGGCTGCAGAATCGCCACCGACCGCCATGGCTCCGTCTTCACTGTGTAAAAGACCACGGATTGGACCTTGGTCGGAACACGCACTGACGGGAAAGTGAGATTCGAAGGTGAGCTTAGTTGGGTGGATTGGGTGGAGAGAGCAGCGGCTGCCATTTTTTCCTCCCTCCACCAAAGCTTGAAGCTTTAGATACGATCCAAATCCGATGAATCTCAGCTCTGTTCTGATTGTACGGCTTCGATGGCAGCCGTTAGATTCATAGAGCCACGTCAGGCACGAGTCCACCGTACATCCAATGTATCTGATTGTTCACCCACTAAAATTATACAGCTAATCATTTGGGTTTTTATAATTAGTTAGACAAACACTGTTATTCACCGTTTCAAACTTAATTACTGTAGATAAATTCGGATTAAAGGTAATTATGTGGGGACATTTACGTAATTAATTATAATTATTTATTTATTTGGTTAATTTTTATTTTTAAAGCACATATTTAATTGTGGGTGTTTAATGCTATAGTCCACCATAGATCTCTGCCGACTCTCTCTCTTGCTCTCTTCTCCTCCCCTTCGCAGATCTGATCTTCGGATTAAGAGGTACAATGTATGCCCGATTTTGTAAAATTACTCGTATCGTTCTGGTTTCCGAAGACTCCTGTATATGTGATCTTAGACCGCAAATTATGTGTTATTATCGTTAGTTTTGGGGTAGAATTTGTTGGTTTTGATGTTATTTGGTCGTCGAAAAATTGTATCGGAGTTCTCATGATAAGGGAGGTTCTGGGTGGACATTTCGGTTGATCCGATTGAAAAAGTCATAGTAAAAGGTAGAAAGTGCGTAAATGGAACGTTCTGATTAGTTAGAAACGAAAAGTAGATTCACGTCAAGAATTATCGGGTGATATTCATGTCTTATTGTCTTGGCCACAGCTTTCAATTCTACGGGTTAATTCAAGTTTATTCTCTAGATTTGCTGTTCTGACGATAGACTGACGGATGATCTAGAGATTTGGAAGGACTAGTTTGAATTAGGCCTCATTTGCTTATATATTGTTTATTTGGTCTGATTTGTGAAGATCAAAATGAGTGCTGCTGTTAACAACCTGGACATGGAGGGTACTCTGGAGATCGGCATGGGTAAGAGTTATATAAGCACAATTTTAATTTGATGGTGAATATAAAAATGTGAAGAAAGATCTTTGTTTGATATCACCAGCATCCATTGTAGTGAAATAGGACCGGAGTATTGAAAAACTTACGAATTATGTTCATCTTTGATCGGCCAGAGATCGGATTCTGCAATTTTCTGTTATCTTTGACACTTCATTCCTGTATTGCAGAATATAGAACTGTCTCTGGCGTTGCTGGACCTCTTGTCATCCTTGAGAAAGTCAAGGTATCTAGAAATTGGAGTTTACATTTTTACTTCTTGAGATTCCTGTCCAATGGATTTCTTAATAAACTTTTTTTGTGGCACAGGGACCTAAATACCAAGAAATTGTTAATATCCGCCTTGGGGATGGTACTACACGACGTGGTCAAGTTCTTGAAGTTGATGGAGAGAAAGCTGTTGTTCAGGTTTAGAAAATTTTCATTTGTTCAGTCGCTTTCTGCTGCTTTGCTTTTGAGTCTGTTCTTGAATAAAAATGTAGATGACTGTGATCACCGATCTTTCTCTATAATCATTCATCAGCATGTCGATAGTCCACTTTATTATCTTCTATACATCTGCGAGAGAATTTATTTGGTTTATACTTGTCCAGGTCTTTGAGGGAACATCTGGAATTGACAACAAGTACACGACTGTGCAATTTACAGGAGAGGTATGATACTCATTTTTTGTTATTTTGTTGAAAAGTAAGAATTTTTTTACCGATCTCACTTTTTCCAATGTGTTTCACAGGTTTTGAAAACTCCTGTCTCTTTGGATATGCTTGGTCGCATCTTCAATGGTTCAGGGAAGCCCATTGACAATGGTCCACCTATATTGCCAGAGGCGTACTTGGATATTTCTGGTGAGCCGTTGTAGCCTCCTGTCACAAAAATAGGTCTAACAAGAAGTGCAGAGTGAATATGAATTCTTGACTTTGTTTTCAGGAAGTTCTATCAATCCCAGCGAGAGAACATATCCTGAGGAGATGATTCAGACGGGGATATCCACCATTGACGTCATGAACTCTATTGCCAGAGGTCAGAAGATTCCCCTCTTTTCGGCTGCAGGTCTTCCCCACAACGAAATTGCTGCTCAGATTTGTCGTCAGGCTGGTTTGGTTAAGCGTTTAGAGAAGTCGGATAATCTTCTTGAGGTATCATTTTTTCAGATGAGATCACTGCAATGCCTGTTCATTAATTAAAGCTACTGTAAATATCATAGTTGTATTATCTATCTTTTCTATAGTCAAATCAGTATGACATTATTTACATTTACTTGGATATGCAGGCGCAGGAGGATGATAACTTTGCCATTGTGTTCGCAGCCATGGGTGTGAACATGGAAACTGCACAGTTTTTTAAACGTGATTTTGAGGAAAATGGGTCGATGGAGAGAGTGACACTCTTCCTTAACTTGGTAAGTCTCTCAGTCACACCTTGGATACCTTGAAACTAGAATTAGTTCTAATGTTTCTTTCTGAACCTCATTCTGTTTACCTTACAGGCAAATGATCCCACTATTGAACGTATCATCACTCCTCGTATTGCTCTCACTACAGCTGAGTACTTAGCATATGAATGTGGGAAGCATGTCCTTGTCATTCTCACAGACATGAGTTCGTATGCTGATGCTCTTCGTGAGGTGACAATTGATATTTACATTCAAATCTCAGGTACTTCTTTGTGATAATAGGAAGCCTGACATAAGGTTTAACGTTGATAACTATCTTAGGTTTCTGCTGCCCGTGAAGAAGTGCCTGGAAGGCGTGGTTACCCAGGTTACATGTACACTGACTTGGCTACCATATACGAGAGAGCTGGAAGAATTGAGGGGAGAAAAGGGTCCATCACTCAGATTCCCATTTTAACCATGCCTAATGATGGTAACCTAGATGCTATTTTTAAGTACTCGCTTTTACATGTCTTCTGAGTGGCTTATCTGGTTGTAAGTAGTCTGTTTTAGCATTAACCTTAGACATTGAGTTCTGGTTCACGTAAACAATGGATGATAGTAAAGCTTGACCGAGAACATTTAGGTATATATTGCATAGAACTCCTCCGAAAATGGCTTAAAGGGGATAGACAAACCATACTTTTAGAAGCAGTTTGCGGATCTTATTCTCTAGCAATGTAAGCTACTTAAAAGAAAACAGAATGTCCTTAGCTTCCCTCTAGGTCTAGCTGTGTAGGGGCTCTAAAGCGGATGATTTACTGCGTAGTGTGTACCTATGTTGTTGAAATCTGATTATTCAGCCTTCGTACTGAAGAAATTTTTTGGCTCTTGTATCAAAGGTTTGTTGGTCAGAAATAATAGCTATTTGAGATTTTTAACTTCTTTTGTTTCCTTTGCTGGCCAGATATCACGCATCCCACACCAGATCTGACAGGATACATCACAGAGGGGCAAATCTATATTGATAGGCAGCTTCACAATAGACAGGTAAAATCTTGTAGGAGACAGTTGCTGTCTAGGTCGATGTATTTTATAACTGGTATTGATATTGCTATCATATACCCCATGGTTAATTTTTTTAGAGAAAGGACCATACCTTGTGACAACTTCAAATTATGGGCTTGTCGTGTCAAGTGTAATCCAGAACCCCTTGAGTAATTAGATACCCAGAACAGATGAATTATGTGAATATTCTTGGAAAAAAACATTTTGATAACCAGTCCATTTATGTATGTGCAAACCAAATAGTAGAACTGATCGTAGTTGATGTTTCTATAGTGAATCAGGTTCTGTATTTATCTAATATCCAACGGTTATTTAAATGTTGTTTCACTTCAGCTTGCATGTAACCTTAAGATGGTGTTGGTTGCTTTTTTTTTTAGTTTTGTGGATTGTAAATGCCCTTAAAAGCTGACCATAATCTTTGTGTTTCACAGATATATCCCCCGATCAATGTCCTGCCATCTTTGTCTCGTCTCATGAAGGTAAGTTTGCTTTGCTTGGAGTATGGGTCCTAAAACATAATAGATCTATCCGGTGATAAACTGACTTTATGTGGCAGAGTGCTATTGGTGAGGGTATGACTCGAAGGGACCATTCCGATGTATCTAATCAGGTAAGACTTATTAGTTATCTTGGGTCGCGTGAGCTTTGGGTTTAGCTAAAATTTATTCGTCACCTTAAACCTGAGTACTGGTTATCGAGAGCTATCCTAGCTAACAAGAGTGGAGCTACACATACAAGCTTAACTTGTTATTGGCTTTTGTGATTTCAGTTGTATGCTAATTATGCTATCGGGAAAGATGTCCAGGCCATGAAAGCCGTGGTTGGAGAAGAAGCACTCTCATCCGAGGATCTGGTTCTCTTCTCCTCCCTTTTTACTACATAACTTATTGCTTTCAATCCTTTTTCTTATTGCTCACCTCATTTCTCGGATGCAACAGCTGTATCTCGAATTTTTGGACAAATTCGAGAGGAAGTTTGTGGCTCAGGGAGCCTATGATACCCGAAATATTTTCCAATCACTCGACCTGGCTTGGACACTCCTTCGTATCTTCCCCCGTGAGTTGCTTCACCGTATACCCGCGAAAACTCTTGATCTGTTTTACAGCCGGGACGCCACCAACTGAAAACGCTTTTCATACCAAAGAGAGAAAAAGAAACCAAGACAGATGATTTTCTACTGCGTTGCGTTGGTGGTGTGATGTTCTGTTCTGTTCAAATGCAATCTTTGTGTTTAATCCTGCGGTTGATTTTGCACCTCTGTTTCCTCCGAATAAATGGTGTCTCTTCCAAACCGCTAGACTTTTGCGACCCTCCTTATTTTGTCTTTAAAACTTTGCAGGTAATTTTTTTAAAATCAGATATTGAGATCTTTGTGTAATTTATGAGATTTTCCATTTGTCTACCAAATTATTGGTTCAACATTATATATTTTTTGTTATAATGAAATAAAACCCTTGTGCTATTCACCAGGGATTTTAATGCTCTGCTTTTTTTTTTTTTCTTTTCTATTTTTTTGTACAATTTGCATTCTATGCTTCAGTGTCCACAGGAAATGTTCGGAAGTCTACTACAGATGGGAAAATTGAGAAATTGATTGAGCTGTTGAGATCAAACCAACAAAGGAAAAACTGGTAATGTAACTAGTGTTGACTGTCTCAAACAACATGAGGTAGGCGACAACAAACTCAACCAGCTTTAGATGTTCTTACTATTTTTGGCAGCTCAACTGAATCAAGATCGCCAGGATATGGAGTCCAGAGCCCAAAGCCTCCTCGTTTCTCCCTCATACTCTCTCCTTTCCCATTCAGTTCCTTTAGATTCTTCACCCACTCGATCTTAGATGAATGCTCTCGGGTGTGTGGGTGCAGTTCAAAGAGAGAGTTGTATTCACAGTTCTGGAACATGAAGAACTTGAACGCTCCTTTTAATCTGTCCACGACATACCCGAAGCTCAGCTGGTCCCTTGGTGTAAACAGATGTACCTCGTTGAACCACAAGCAGCTGAACAGATTGTTGATTGCAGTGTGTTCTCTTATTATTACAGCTCCCTCAGGAACATCTGTGTAACGCAATAGGATCAGTAAAGGTAAAATGACTTTGAGAAGGTTGATTTGATTTTGTTATGGTCTTACCACTAACAGTGCTCTTCTTGATGCTCCATGGTTCTAACCCCTCGTACCGATATATTTTCATATGAAGATCAACGAGAGGTCTGGCGTATCGCTTTCTTCTCTTGCATGCATCTGCTTCCTCGTAGATATCACGGTGATGTTTGTGTTGAGCAATGGCAAAGCTATGTTTCCCACGCCACAAGTACCTGAAAGCAAGATGAACACCCAAATATGAATCCTTTAGCATGTTTCTTCATAATGCAGAGATTGATCCTTTAAAAATATCAATCCTGAATTCTTATATCCTTTGCTAGTTCCTCTCAAAGTCGATGAACCAAAGTGTATTAGTACCTTTCTAGCATAAGCAGGGGATCAACAATAAGCTCCATTTTTCCATCAATCCAAATGCTGTATTGTGCTTCAGGGAATAACCTGTGGGTTATAATTTTGGGGACTTTACCATTCCTTCTAGGTTCATCATATGGAGGAGGTTTCAGAAGAATAAGACGCCAAATGCCGACCCATTCGCCTCCTTTCTGATCTTTCCTCACAGTACTATTTTTTCTTACAAAATCGAGGGAGACTTCATCTACTGTCATGAGGAAACAGAAGAGCTTCTTGGACCGCTCGCTTATGTTTGACGGCTGGTGGACTTCATCATATGCATCAAAAATACCTGATGCAACCACAAATCTACATTTCTTGACGTATTGTTTATCCAAAGATGACATCTCTGCCCCACCACCTGGCATGAATCCGCAATGGACCTGACATGTTTTGCACCGTGATGACATGGTACCAAAAGTTAATAGTAAGAACTAAGAAGAGTGATCGAAGAGGTTTGGTCACTGACTAAAAGCTAGCCTTTACCTTCATCTCAGGTTTCAGTTTAAAGCTCTCTTCTCGTTCAGACCAGCTTATGTTGGCCCCGAAGAGAGGAAACTGTGACCCGGAAGATTCATCCTCTGTTATGTAAGTTAGATTTCTGACTAATGTATCTGCAGTTTTCTCACTAGGAATAAGCACCTTATCGGGGTCATAGGCTACTGGAATAGGACACCCTGCATCAATATCGTAACAAATGTTATTATCACTTTATATAAGCAAAAGCTCAATAGATTGATTTAAATCTTACGGTGCTGCGGTTTTGGTACAAATCCAATCGTGTCTAAAATGATATAAAGTCTGCCTTCTTTGTTGCAAATTGCTGCAAGGGAATTTACCAAGAACGTCATGTTTAATCCATTACCCTGATAGCCTCTGATGTTAATGCAGAATACGGTTAGAGTAACTACACATGATAACAAAATTGACTACTTTGGTTTCTCGACTGAGAGTTGAATGCATGTAAAGGGCTTCAAAACGATATCTAGTATCTAAAAGAGTAGTGCAAAAACTTGTGTGTTTGGAGAATACCTGAGAAGAATGAAAGTGAAGATTGACATGACCAAACATGAAACAACAACGCAAGAAGAATCAATAGCATCCACACGATGCCTCCAACAAGAAGCAACCGTATGAATCCCGCCTTCCAAATTTTTTTCATGGAGTAATCAGTATGTAGTCTAGTGGGAGAGAGGAAGCCAGCCTCAGCATCTGCACCATTTAAGCAAGAGAAAAAAGAGATTTATGCAAATTACTCACTTGCAGATTCAGCTAAATGCATTATTTCGTTCACTGTCATCTAATCCTCGTGTGTAAACCACTATACTTTGGAGAAACCGTCACTAGTTCATTAACTTGTTTCTATCTTCTTCCACAAATCAATTGATTGAGAAAAACTCAAAAAACGTATCTTGATTTACTTATAATGAAATGAGAAGCCTAAACACTAAACCGTTCACTGACCTTTAGACTGTGAATATTGATTGCCCCTTTCTCCCCGGCGGCTAAATCGAACCGAAACTGATCGCTGAATGCCACTCATCATAGCTGTTATCTTAGGCTACTCATCACCACGAACTGATACATACCATTTCTAGAGCACGGTGTAGGCTACAGCTAATGTAGGGAAACCAATCGGTACAACACCAGATCTGCGTTGCTAATTTAATCCGCAAGAAAGAAGACGAGTTCTGAAAGCAGAACGCACAAGAGATCGAGCTAAGAAGAAATATTTGAAATTGCTGCAAGAAATTGCCTAAACATAGAATCCAGATCCCAGATTGCGCAAAAAGTTCGAAAAGATATATGATTGTGATGAACTTACCTGAAAATTGTCGGAGAATATGCAAAATCGGGGAATTCAGACTCCAAATCCGTTTCTACTTTGTACCAGGAGAGAATGGGATGAGATTCTGACGCAGAGCTCGCAACCGAATCTGGTAAAAGATATAAGTTTTTGGTGTTCTTGGATGGAACACTCGAATCCAGGTGAAGAAGATCAAGGCATGGATCCAGAGTTCTTTGATTTTGCCTCCACCATAATTTTACCCAATTTAAGCTTGGTTAAGCAAACCAAGTCTCATGGCAAAACCGAATCGGGCCGGTTATTAATTATCACTTACAAACGACATCGTTACATCGACTTCTCCACATTGTTTCATTGTCTTCCCCTACTCGGATTTGGTAGCAACTAGCAAGGGTTTCCAGAGATCAAAGCTCGAAGAAAGGGAGAGCGATGGAGGCCGAGCTGGTGGAATCAGATATAGTACTGCCGATGCATTTAAGTTTTAAGAAGATACAAGCGTATGAAAAGTATCCAAAGGGGCAAACTCGAGGAAGGTGGAAACACCTCAAGCAGATTCTTCAAGCTGAGAATTTCCAGGATTATCCTCCCGACGAACCTCATTGTTAGTTTGATTCCTTCAATCCGCTCGTATTCTTTCGCTTTCTGCTGCTCTTTATCTTAGAGAGCTGTGTCTGCTTTAATCTCTTGTTGCATATCGATCGGAACTGTGAAAATCATTTGGTTGTTTGATTGAACACGTGAGAGATTGGAATCGATTTATGTTTTTATGCAGATGTTAACATTGAGTCGCCTCCTTCCACGCAACCATGCAAGAGGATTTGCGATATAACTGGTTATGAGGTATGAAAAGCTTGAGGTTTATTCGTGGGGGGTGAATTTTATTAGCTGAATGTGTTGTGTTATCAATTGGTATTGTGGTTTGTAATGTAACAGGCACCATATGTAGATCCAAGAACAAATCTGCGATATGCAAATGCAGAAGTTTTCAAGAGTGTAAGGTCACTTTCTACCGAGCAAGTCCAGCAGTATCTCACCATACGGAATGCTGCTGTTGTTCTCAAGTAGCTTCATCTCAAAACCATTCAGAGACCTCTGCTGTATATTCTCCCTATGTCTTTCATCTTATTATTACTTCTGGCAAACAGATTTTGATTCCATTGCATCACTAAACAGTAAACATATTGATTTAGGTACATCTTGTATGTCGAAACCTAATAGAAAGTACGAGACTTGGATCAAATCTATTCTTTCTACATCAACATTAACCCTTTCCAGACTACTACAAGGTCTTATAAAAAGCTATTTAGCCTAAAGCCACCAGAGATTCATGCGGCTTTCCTCAAGATCACAGTCAGTACATAGCAGAGAGCAGAGTCCACTGATGATAGCGCAACAATGAAGACAGCTACAAGTAAGAGACTCAATGTGGCAGTCCTTAGCTGTGCCAAGAAATCAAAGTTGATGCTCAATGTTATAAGCGGAAACTGCTCATATGTAACAACAAGCAACTACACACAGAACACATACCGTGCTTGTGAAACTTGGCCACTCTATGTATTTCAGCTGACTAGGTTGCTCAGCCATAAAAGAGAAGAGAGACCTCACGCTCCTTTCAAGAGAAATTTGAACAAAAGGGAATTCAATGGAAAATGCATAAGCTTTTTAGCACAAGACCAAAACTTGACTGGGTCAGGAATCAAGATACATACCAGATGATGTCTTTAAGAAGACTCAACCATAAAGGCTCCCTCGGTAGCTCGCCATGGAAGCTCGAACTTTGACGAGCGAAACCAACAGAAACTGAGCTAAAGTTAGCGACATGTTTAGAGCTAACTCTCCCATTGATACTCTACAAGAAGGTAAACATACACAAATAATGGAAATTCTGCTTAAATTGTCCATTTTCTTAACCCCACAGATAAATCTTAAAATTACCCAATCAGCAGAAAGCCTAAGAGGAGCATGAAGACCAAAGCCATGACGTTTCTGAGCCCAGTGTGATGAAATTTTGGAAGGAGCTAATCGGATTAAACCTAAGAATCAGAGATGAAAGTCGATGAATACCTAATCAGAAGCAATGATGCAAGTATAGAAGCAATTGGACCGAGTATTGGTCTGAACCATTTGTCCGCAGCCCCGGAGAAACCAGCATCTTCAGGATTCTGGAACCGATATCGTTGCTTATATCCTTAGAAATGAAGCCACAGAAACGATTCACAAAAAAAAAACGAGAAATCAAGGATATTAATGTGAAGGTCGAGCAAAAAGCCTGAAAGTGGCAGAGGAGGCGTTGGAGAGGAAGCCGAAGATTAGAAGCTGCAAGCTTATTATGGGCTTTGTTATTTAAAGGCAGAAAACAAGCCCGACGCGCTTCGTTTCCCCGAAAACACAAAAGTAAGCTAAAATAGCATTTTGGGTTGGGCGTAATGTGCGCGTGGTCCTTATTTGATCAATAAGTCTTTGCTCCTTTTGGGCCGTGGGCCTATTTTGATGGATATAAATATTTTGTTTTTTATTCTTTTTGGGCTTTAGGCCTATTTATCTTTATTAATTTTAATCTGTGTTGGTTTCTATGAGTTGGTGTTCAAAATGCGTTTTAAGCCTCCAGCTATTTAAATCCCCTCCCAAGTCCAAAAACTCATGTGTTACCTCTCCTCTCATCTCTGTGTAAATCTAATCCCTTGTTACATATTCTGCGTCAAAAAGTTGAATTCCAAGGTGGGCCAACGAGGAATACACGTTTGGTAGTCTGGAATCGGAAGACCACTATTCCTTTATATGCTGTTCGTGGCACACCATCCTACATATTAGGATACACCAACAAAAACACAAACGTGACTCTTTGGGCGTACGATACAATCGAAGATTATAGCGTTTCAAAATGTTCAATATTTACCTTCCATTCTTCAAAAATACCAAATTCCCCGGCTATGCGTTCAAACTCTGGTTGGTCTTTATAGCGAATACTAACATCACCCACAATGTTTTGAGCCTTTAAGATGAGGTCAGGGCCTTGAATTGGTCGTGCTTGTTTCACTAAGCCGGAAAAGTAGTTGCTATAGTTTCCTTCTGTTAGGTACCCCAAGTCCATCGCTTTCCAGTCAACCTTTATTTAGGACATACAAGTGGTGATGCAACCAAGAGGTAAAGACTTTAATGTACACACTGCTACACATTAAACAAAACCGCAGCTTACCTTCACATCGTTTAGCTTTATAGGTTCCAGATATTGACTAAAAAACTGTCCCAAACTAGATCCCTGCAAATCAAAACCAAAATGGCAAGGTTATCAGGGGAAAACAGATTATCTAACTCAAGAAGCTATAGGATGAAGGTGAGCAGAGGCAATTTAACAGAAATAAAAAGAAAACTCATAAATCATATAGTATAATGGAGGTACCAACATGTTCACCAAAATTGTATGTTCTGCAGACTTCTGGCCGAACAAATTGGCGACCTTTGTGGTTTTCCTTCAGCCTCAGCCAATCATCCCAGTAAGTGGAAAATTGTTAAGGAAAGTGGTCTAATATTCGTCAGTCAACCTGAGAGTTTAGTGAGCAAGAGTTGAAAAGATAGATGGGTATAATAAGGATATGCTTTTGGCCATTTGGGTGATAGCTCATCCCAAGTTGATCTCGTCAGCATCCAACCCAAACCCGGAAAAAAATCTGACCGATAAAGTGCATCTGCACATTATTTGAGCTAGCGTGAGCAGGACATAATGAGGTATAGAAAGAAGAGGCAAAGAGAGGAAGAGGGAAGCAAAAAGGAAGAATAATCTTACAAGGATCATGCACAAACTGCTTCTGCCCATTATCATTCCATGATGAAGCAGCCATAATGGTTCTAACTTAAGTTGGCACCCAGAAAAGAATGAGAAACAATCGGCAATTCTCTAGAAACTTAGATGAAATAAAGGGTAGCCACAGTAAGTTACATACTTATCCCTATCCATGAGAGAAGCAGTAGCCTCAAAGTAATCAAAAAAATCTGGAGCAATTTCCATATCATCTGTACCAACAGAAAGATAACACTTTAAGCACACAATTGGACACACGCTAAACAGCAAGGTACATAAGGGTAACAGAGTGTCACCTTCTAGTATAATCACTCGCCTAAAATTATGTTTGTAAAACAACTGGTCCAGTGCCCACTTGTAGTGCCCTGTTTTATAAAATGTTCAGTTCAGCCATGAAGCTGAGAGGGATGCAGAGTAAGAAGAAACCAATCCTTACTTGCAATCTTGTAGTACGCAATGAGTTCTCCAGGTCTTTCAGTGATCACTGGTTCCAAATCTAAGTGCTAAAAAAAGCGGAAAACCCATCATTTTGTTTAACTACATACCGAAGAATATGCATTAAACTATACCTGCATATATGTTAGCTGATTATAGCTCAAAGCCTTATTCTTGACGGCTTGATCAGCCCCATCCTGTCATGCAATTTGATCGTTGAGACCATGGTTAGTAAAACTACGAATATAAAACTGTGTGAGAGGTCACCACCATGCCATTAAAACAGCAGAGATCCTCTTCCCGCAAGAAAAGAAGCATATTTTATGTACCTGAGATATAAATAAAGGATATTTGGAAGCAACGGAACTTTGATACCTGTAAGAAGAATTAGTCATTAGAGAGTAGCATTAAGATTTTCTATAAGCATTAAACCAGTTTAGTATCTCACTTTAGAACTGATTTTACTGTCCTTTCGAGATAGTCTGCACGACTGCACGCCATGATCACTACAGCAGCCATAGGCATCTGCTGATTCCAAATAAGAAACAGATTATAGAAAAAGAAAAAAATGTGGCAAAACAAATAAAAAGAAAGTCATGTTGTTATCAAAACCTGTCCACCTTCAACAAGTTTTGCTATCCCTTTTCCTGAGTGAACAAAATAAGCATTACTAGCAAAATTCAAAGGAAAAAAAGCAAAAAGGTAAGTTAAGGTTGATAGCAACGCACTTTGAAAAGTATGGATAAGATCTTTTAGCTGCACAAGTTCTTGGTCCTGCCGGTTCTTGATATCTACAACACACCACGCCACATAAAGTGAAGAGAGAAACATACAAGTATTCTACAGTAGATAAAGTAGATAGATACCTTCCAAAGCTACAATCCGTGTCTGTTTGATGCTTACTTCATCTATCAGCGCCCGCATTTGACTTGTGCAATGGTTCTCTGATTCGATCTGCACATACAAATCAAAGGCTATTAATAACTCATCTTAAACTCATTAAACGAAAGTGACACAGCCAAACCACATTATCTCGTAATTGTTTCAAATGCGCTCAAATCTGAAACGAGAACTGCTACAAATGGTCTGAGTAAACATTGGAAGCAATCACTAGAGGAATTGACTTACAGCTGAACCGAGCCGATCTGCATACTGTGATTGGGTCTGAAAAAGCCGCATCTAGAAGAAAGGAGCGAAGAAATACACAAACTTTTACTTCAAATATATAGCAAAAAGCCACTGATTTAATTAATTAAGCAGACGAAGTGGCAGAGAACACAGCGAATCAGCGGATTTGCTACAGATGAACCAATTTCAATAGATCCAAATAACGAGATCGTATTTGAGCTTCACCTGGATGTAAATGAACATAAAAGCTGCCGGTAGGAGAAGAAATCTGAAGTCACAAGAAATCCTCGCCATTTCTCTTCCTCCGCCAACAACTACTTCTTAACTGCTTAGAAATTGGAGAGATCGAGGAGAAACAATCATACTCTTTTTCTAGGTTAACACCAAATCATCAACAGAAAACTTTGCAGCTGAAAAAATGCGGACCTCCGAGGAGCAAAATTTATCGCCGGCAAGACGGTGAAAGATATAAAATAGGTTTGTGACGAAGATCTTACTGCCGGGAATAAGTCGTTTACACGGTGCCGTTTTGGATGATGGCTCTTCGACTCTGTGTCTTATTATTCACATAATTAATTAGCTAATGGTATGGATAATAATTGATAACATCTGTGATCTGTCACAAGATATATTTGACATTTTAGACGTATATACAAAAAGTCATATTCTTTTGTTTATATCTAAACAATAATTTTTCATCATACGTGTCCAAGTATGTTTGTAATATCAATATTTTTCTCTTTCGATGTTTATGTATCAATAAATATGCGTCCACTAGTCGCTCCATTCTTTTAGATATATAAAATTCTTTTAAAAAATATGATATGTTTTTTATTTATAATCATATGCATCACAAACCAGCTTTATTAGTTGAACATAAATTAAATATATTATTTTGTTGTTTGGTAGATTATCTTACTCCAAATTACAACATTTTTAGGACACCAAAAAAGGATATGCATAAATTTGATTTTTTTATAAGATGTATCTATACTATGTTGTATAGTTTATGTATATATATGTGTCATTATTTATGCAAAGAAAACATGTGTAAATAAAAAAAAACATAACCAAAATAAATGGACACAAATAGTGAAAATCTTAAAAAAAAAAAAAGAAGAAAATAAATATGGTTAAAAATCAAATTTACATATATAAAAAAGTATTAATATATTATATATAATGACTAAATAAAATTTGTTGGTGTATCAATGAATGTGCAAGGAAAAATAGGCATATAGCAAGGAAACAAATATGTTTCTGCGTATGAAGTAAATATTATTTTTTTAATTAATGTGATTCAAAGACTGTGTAATAAGAGTAACATTTAAAACGTGATATTTGAGTTTATTTGTCACACCGATTATAATGGAGAAACAATCAAATAAATACATAAATGGGTAATATATCATAGGACTTGTTATAATTTGGCATAATTAAAAAACAAAATTAAGTAATAAAGTAAAAATATGAATGGGGGTTTATCTATAAATAGCACGATTATTGGAGGACTCCCCACCAGCTACACGCAATTCGTCCAATCATCTAATTTCATTGCAACTCCCTCCTCTTCTTCAATCATTTTTTTTTGTCATCCATCTCATTTTTCTTATAGTTTTTTTTTTCGCTTTTTTCAGATTTCTCGCAGGAGAAAGGAAGAAGCTTTCCGACTCTTTACCGGAATCGATCTCCCGAAACCCTTCTTTTAAATTCACCGATTTTTTTTTTCTTCTTTTATTTGTCCCACAAATTTGTCATATTCGGACAGGATTTGGTCCAATACGAGATGGGTTTTGAGAAAGAAGGTAGCTCGTCGTCTCGTGCCCATAAAGTACCACGGGCGAGAGAAGACACGCCTCTTCTGGGCGAGGGAACTCCGTTGTCGAGCCAGTTCAAGACATTCGCGAACGTGTTCATTGCAATCGTGGGGGCTGGGGTTCTAGGTCTTCCTTACGCATTCAAGCGAACAGGATGGCTTATGGGTGTTCTCCTGCTCTTATCTGTTTCCATTTTGACCCATCACTGTATGATGCTTTTGGTCCATACTCGCCGCAAGATCGATTCTTTCAGTGGTGGATTATCCAAGATTGGGTCTTTTGGAGATCTTGGATTCGCCGTCTGCGGCTCCATCGGGAGGTTGATCGTTGACATATTTATAACTTTGTCTCAAGCTGGGTTTTGTGTCGGATATCTAATCTTTATCGGCACTACTTTAGCTAATCTCTTTAATCCTGATTCACCAACGAGTGTGAGGCATCAGATTACAAGGTTGGGTACTGAATTCTTTGGTGTGTCCTCGAAGAGTCTCTACATATGGGGATGTTTTCCGTTTCAATTGGGTTTGAATTCGATTAAGACGCTGACGCATTTGGCTCCTCTGAGCATATTCGCTGATGTTGTTGATCTTGGCGCAATGGCTGTGGTGCTTGTGGAGGATGTGATGATTACAGTGAAGCAAAAGCCTGATGTGGTTGCCTTTGGTGATCTGTCTCTCTTCTTCTATGGGATGGGCGTGGCTGTGTATTCCTTCGAAGGTGTTGGAATGGTTTTGCCTCTTGAAACAGAGATGAAGGAGAAGGAAAAGTTTGGTAAAGTCTTGGCATTGGGCATGGGATTCATCTCTTCGATATACATTTCGTTTGGAGTAATGGGTTACATGGCTTTTGGTGAAGACACGATGGATATCATCACGGGAAACTTAGGGGCAGGACTTGTGAGCACTATTGTTCAGCTTGGACTCTGTGTTAACCTCTTCTTCACCTTCCCATTGATGATGAATCCTGTGTTTGAGATCGTCGAGAGACGTTTCTCGCGTGGAATGTACTCTGCGTGGATGAGATGGCTGCTGGTCTTAGGAGTGACTCTAGTGGCTCTATTTGTGCCAAACTTTACAGATTTCTTGTCCTTGGTGGGGAGCAGCATGTGCTGTGTGTTGGGGTTTGTATTGCCTGCTATGTTCCATTTGCTGGTGTTCAAGGAAGAGATGGGGTGGAAGCAATGGTGTTTGGACTCAGCAATTGTGGTACTTGGTGTGGTTCTTGCGGTCTCAGGAACTTGGAGTTCCCTGAGTGAGATCTTCTCAGTCAAAGTTTAAGCATCCTGTATCCTTTATGGAGAAATTGGGAAGGTTTTCTTCTTCTTGCCTTGCGTGTGTTGATAAATGATAGTATAGTGTGTGCAACGAGTGTGAAATTAAATACGGGATTGATTGTGGTTCAAGGAAACTTATACCTGGAATTGTGAGTGTATTTATAGCTGGAATAAAAGAGATGATTAGCTCTGTATGTATTTATCTCTGTGTTCATTTTGTGTGTGTTATTAAACATTTTCAAAATATACATATGTGTTGTAAATAGTAAAATAGAGATGTGGTCTGAGTTTCAACTTATCTCATTCATGAAATGCTTTTGGTGTTGTTGTATTACGAACTGTTGGGTGTGTTCCTTCCAGGAATCACCTTCTTCAAGATGTCTCTCGTAAAAACAGACCTCACCATTGCCCTGGGACTTGATGCTGAGTGCGGAGGTGCTTCTGGTCCCATAACGCCCCTGTGTAAGTGTATGCTCTTCACTGTTAGTCACTGCCTCATTGGATAGCATAATTCATACAAAAATCCCAGTTGAAAAGGAAGAAGATTACAGTTGGCCTGGTGATATCGATGAAGATGGAGCTGAGCTGGTATTCAATCTCTGCTGGATAAACGTGAGGGAGCTCCGTCTCTTCGTCCTTTACTGTATTTCTCATCACCTCCTCTACCATCGTTTTCACAGGGAACTCATTGCCCTCATTTTCAGCTAGAAGCTGTTTGAAACCCTCTCTCAGCCTCACACACTGCACACAACAAGGTCAAGGTACCAACTTGGCTTATGTTATGCTATGGAGAAATGTTTGTCAAGTTACCTTGGGCCAAGGAGAGTCCAGGTTGGCGTTGGATAGAACATGGATCCCTGGAGATACTTCCGCCACGAGCTTCTCACCGTGTTGTCGCCGGTTCGTAATGTAAAACATGGCTTTGGAGCAGACATCAGCGACTACCAAGTTGAAGCCGTTGTACATATCAGCTTCCTTTTCTACCTCCTCCGCAAACAAAGCTGGACTCTTTCCCCCCTGCTTTCATCAAATATCACATAACTAACACTGCTCGATTCAACACAACCATTTGACTTTTGAGGCTGACCTGTAAGTAACGAAGAGGGAGATCTCCGCGGGATTTAGCATCTGGGATGGAGGAAGTTTCCCTGAAGTTAGTAAGGAAGGCCACACGTCCGTGCCTCGTGCACCCTAGCCACGTTCCGCCCCCAACAAGGTCTCGTCCTCCCACTGTCTCTCCATCTTCCCACCAACCTAGGGCCTCCGTCGGCCTTCAACATCAACATCGAAACAAAATTAAACAGATTTCAACCATCAAAGATCCATTAAGAAGCAAGCGATTCTTGGAAAACTCACCTGCTATGATATTCATCTCTATTCACAAAGAGAAGCAAGTGGTAAAGCGGATGCGATTGCCACACGAACACCGCTATGCACATTATTATTCTTCTCTTTCTCCATTTCCGCAGGACCAACAGCCATCTATCACTCCGTTTTTTTTGTTTCCTTTTTCGGTTGTGTTACGTTTTTATCTTCCAGTTACTAACTGCTCGTCGTTTTTATTTAAAAACGGCAGCACGTGTACGTTTTAACACCGACCCGACTGATTTGTTACTTTAATTAACAAAGCTGCGATTTTGGCACTGGCTGGGAGGGACGACGGCGATGTGGTGAATCAGATCCAGATGTTGTTCTCCAGACCCGATACAGATTTCCTGTTTCACACCTTCTTATGGCTGGTACGAATTCCTTAACACTGCTTCTTTCGATGATCTAATCGAATGGGTACTAACCCCTCTTTCCCACTGAGATATTTCGAAATTTTGGACTAGTGCGATCAGAATGGTTATGGTTTTGTTGATCGATGCATTGCAGGTAATGCTACATGCTGTTTATGTCGGTGGATCACAGTTTGAGTCACATACACCGTAATCATATATCACTGCTTCGTCTTTTGGCTACATCGTGTTTCCATTTCTATTTGTTGATACCTTTCTTCTTTTCGCGTTGATGTTTCCTTTTGAAGCCGTAGAGAACTTAAGGCGTATCGTCCATTACAAAATTGTCAAGGATGTAATAATAGAGAGGTCTCATTCTCATCTTGCCCAACATTTTATTTTCGTTTGCTCCCAGTGGGGGCTCTATAGCTTGTGTCATTAACCTTTATATATCAACGAATACCTTCAGCAGGTGTATGCTTCTTCAGTTGCTGCAGGGCACTACGATCCAGATCTGAAAGTAAGGCTGCTATCCAACTTTTCTTTCTCTTAATACAATTTCACGCGTCTTACTTCTTATAACCTTGTTATCTCAGGATGTGAACATCGTTGCAACGTACACTGACCATTACGGCAATATACGGCTTGGTAGGATGAAAATGGGGGATCTTTCATCGTCTTGGGTTTTGGAGAATCCTGTCAACCAAGTTCACAGCAAGGTAAAAGGTCCGCAGGTACTGGCATTTATTGTCTGATATAGAATGGTTTTGTTTTAGAAGATCTGATAATTAGTTTGAGATATAAGATCTCGAGGAGAAAACTTACGTGTGTGAAGTGATTAGATACCATCTAACCGTTGGATCAATTATACTTCTTGTGAACTTCATTTGCTCTAACCACGTGTTGAACTAGCTAGAGATTCCTTGCAAAGGCTAGAAAGATCGTAGACGTTTCTTTTATCGTTTCCACAGATTTATAGCTTTCTCGTGTTTTTTGTACTTCTGGTTGCTGACATTTTAATGGAATTAGCTAGTGATACGACAGACTCCATTTCAAAACGACAGTACAATGGCAGAGACTGCAAGTTTTTCTACTTCGAATCAGTCTGATGAAAGAGAAAATCGATTTCCACAATTGGATGTAATAAGCCCTGCAAAATTGAAGCGTCAGGTGATCTATCAGATACTTTTTTTTTAATATCCATGTATGCGTTGGTTAGATTTGACTGGAGTCGTGACAATTGTTTAGCCTTCCAGATTTTACGTCAGAAAAGAAGAGGTCAACGAACTCTGGAGCTGATCCAACAAGATAAGGAAACTGATGAGCAGATGCAAGAAGCAGCCATTGAGAGATCAATGAGCTTCAAAAACTCAGTCATAGGGAAGTACAGTATATGGAGGAGAGACTATGAAAGCCCAAACGCGGATGCTATCTTGAAGCTTATGCGAGACCAGATGATAATGGCAAAAGCATATGCAAATATCGCCAAATCAACCAATGCAACCAAACTTTATGAGTTTTTGATGCAGCAGTGCAGAGAAAACCAGCGTGTTATTGGTAAAGCAATCACTGATGCCGACCTTCCTTCAAGGTACTTATACAGTAGATGTTCAGTATGGATTAGCAAGACAACAACCCTTACTGAACTTTAATAGTGTTTTCTTTTTACTAGCGCGCTTGGTCAAGCAAAAGCCATGGGCCATGCTCTCTCTCTTGCAAAAGATGAGTTATATGACTGCTATGAACTTGCAAAAAAGTTTCGAGCCATGCTTCAAGCCACTGAACGTAGTGTAGATGCATTGAAGAAAAAGGGTACCTTCTTAATTCAGATGGCTGCCAAAACATTTCCCAAGCCATTGCACTGCCTAAGTCTGCAGCTATCAGCAGACTACTTTCTTCTCGGTTATAATAAGGAGGATACAGTGAAAGAGGATGCTTATCGAGAAAAGTTTGAAGATATCTCTCTATATCACTATGCAATATTTTCGGATAATGTTCTTGCTACGTCTGTTGTGGTCAACTCCACTGTCCTGAATGCAAAGGAGCCGCAGAAGCATGTGTTCCATATAGTGACTGACAAATTGAACTTTGCTGCAATGAAGATGTGGTTTCGCATCAATGCTCCTGCTGACGCAACAATCCAGGTTGAGAATATCAATGATTTTAAGTGGCTCAACTCCTCGTACTGCTCTGTTCTACGGCAGCTTGAATCTGCAAGGCTGAAGGAATACTATTTCAAAGCAAATCATCCTTCATCGATCTCTGCTGGTGCAGACAATCTCAAGTACCGAAACCCCAAGTATCTATCGATGTTGAATCATCTCAGATTCTACCTTCCTGAAGTTTATCCAAAGCTGGACAAGATCCTGTTTCTTGACGATGACATCGTGGTGCAAAAGGATCTAGCACCTCTGTGGGAATTAGACATGCAAGGGAAAGTGAATGGTGCGGTGGAGACGTGCAAGGAGAGCTTTCACAGATTTGACAAATACCTCAACTTCTCTAATCCAAAGATCTCTGACAATTTCGATGCGAGCGCTTGTGGGTGGGCATTTGGCATGAATATGTTTGACCTGAAAGAGTGGAAGAAACGGAATATAACGGGAATATATCATCACTGGCAAGACTTGGTAAGACACTGTACTTTGCTCTCTTTGTTATACTCTCAGTATCATCCCTATCCTGACTCGTTCTTGATCTGACCGTGTGGATTCAGAATGAGGACAGAACTCTGTGGAAGCTGGGGTCATTGCCACCTGGACTGATCACTTTCTACAACCTGACATTCCCAATGGAGCGGAGTTGGCACGTGCTGGGGCTTGGCTACGACCCAGCGCTGAACCAAACAGCGATAGAAAACGCAGGAGTTGTGCATTACAATGGGAACTACAAGCCATGGCTGGATTTGGCAGTGGCCAAGTACAAACCGTACTGGTCCAAGTACGTGGAGTACGGTAACCCTTACCTCCGTCTCTGCAACATCAGTGAATAGTGAATGGAGGTGGTAGTCTGTCTCATGGTAATTATATTTGGTTTCAGCATAGCATAGGAATCAAGAAACGGTAGCCAGTAGGATTAGAATAGTGTTTCTGCCCAATTTTACTAAAATTTGCTCATTTCTCAAAAGCTTCCTTTTCTCATGTATCAAAACGTTTTTTCCTCAAATCATATTCTAAACTACAAAATCCACAAAATAACAATATTTGGTGGAAATTAGTTATTAATTTATCTCATTATATAGTTCTAGTATATGTAATTGGGAGTTGGTGCCTACAAACTGACATAAAAATGTAATTACAAAAATTATCTATCTTTTCGTGAGTTATAATATAACATAAACACACAAAACAAAAATCATTTGACTTAATAATATACAGTTGACTTCAAATTTAGAGAGTTGAACACCTACAAATTCTGTAAAAAGATGTTATTAAAAGAGGGGTTCCCCCCTAAAGTATACTGCGGAGTCAAACCGAGAATTGACCAAGTTACACAATTAGAAGAACGTCTATATTTTTTGTGAATTATAGTATAAGCTAACATTTGAATTAATGGTAAACATTTGATTTGACGAACTTTTTTATTATTATTATTTTTACTAATAAATCATGAATTAGTTTTACTAACAATTTTTTAAAAAATTTGGTCATTCTAATAATTATGTAGGTTATATACCTATGATTTTGTATTTTTTTTAATATATAGTCATTTTAATAATTTTGTGGGATATAACCAATGAGTTTGTATTTTTTTTGAAAATTTGGTAATTTAATAGTTTTGTGGGTTATAGTTCATAAATTTGTACTTGTTTTGAAAATTAGGTAATTTTAATAATTTTGTGGGCTATAACCTATGATTTGTATTTTTTTTTAATTTGGTAATTTTAATAAATTTGTGGTTATAACCCATGATTATGTATTTTTTAAAACAATTGGTAATTTTAATAATTTTGTGGGTTATAACCCATGTTTTTGTATTTTAAAAAAAATTGGTCATTTTAATAAATTTGTGGGTTATAACGCATGATCTTGTATTTTTTTAATATTTAGTCATTTTAATAATTTTGTGGGCTATAACTAATGTGTTTGTATTTTTTTTTTAAATTTGGTAATTTTAATAGTTTTTTGGGCTATAGCTCATGAATTTGTATTTGTTTTGAAAATTTGACAACTTTAATAATTTTGTAGGCTATTATGATTGTCTAATTTTTTGAAAATATCGTAATTTTTATAATTTTGTGGGCTATAACTCATGATTTTGTATTTTTAAAAAAATTAAGAATTTTAAAATTTTTTATGGTTGTAATCCATGATTGTGTAATTTTTTGAAATGTTGGCAATTTTAATAATTTTATGAGCCATAATCCATAATTTGTATTTTTTAAAAAATTTGGAAATTTTAATAAATTTGTGGATTATAACTTTTGTGTAATTTTTTAAAAATTTTGTGGGTTACATAATCCATGATTCTATATTTTTTAAAACATTTGGTAATTTTATGCGGCTTGGTTTTGGGTTTAAATAGAATTTTGCTTTTAATTAATAATCAATATGGGTTTAGCTAAAAATGAGAAGAATAAAAGGCCAAATAAGTATAAACCCATACTTTTGCAATAATAAAGCCCATTGTTTACAAGGCCCAAGTGAAACGGATCGAAGCCCAAATAGTAAATTATAGACGCGCTATCAAGGAACCCCCAGCCGCACAAAAAGCGCGTGCTACTAACTCGCTCGTTTTCGCCCATTTTCCGTGGACTATAACCCACCAAAACGGCCGTTTTTCAAAAATTTCAAAATTCGGGCGCGTAAAGCTATTATTGAAAGCCATTTCAAAAGATGTGTCGCTATTACTATTTCATTAATTATCATTAATGGTTTATTATATATTAGATTGGATTACATTTGTTTTTTTTACTGTTGCTTAAAAATCATATTGACTTAAAATTACTATTTATTCACCTTTCTTTCTTTTTTTTTTTTTAATTTGAGAAAATGATAATGCCTCATTATATTAGATATAAGAGATTTTAATACAAACATAAATAACAAGATAATATTGGCGTTGAAATATTATAATAAAAATATAAAATTTTAATTTTAATTCTATAATAATTTTATCCCTTTTATCAACCTAGTATACATAAATTTTTTTTTTTTGTGATTTTTATATATCGTACACAATATATTAATATGTTATATCTCTAAATCATTTTATACAAAACAAAATTATCGTGTTTATATTGTTTAAAATTATTATTTTCACAACTATTCTTTGTAGCTATTATACTATAACTATATTTTTTTCGATCCTCTAATCATTTTTTTCTCTTCGATCTTCCAATCATTTCTTTAAAATTCATTTACAAACTATTTGTATAATTTATAAAATCGATTTGTAAAAATAAATGAAATTAAAAGATTTAATCATATAATTCATGTAATTTATATGTTTGTTTTAGAAAATCAAAATCCAACTGAGAAACTTTTTATATATTATTTGGAATACAAAAATCAAATGTTTTGTAGAAAATTACATTCATTTACAAGGGACAATTATTAAAATACATTTTTGAAGAATGTTTTGGTGTGTTTACACTAACTTATGATTATCTTTTCTTTTTTTTTATATTATCTTTTTAGATTATAGTTTAAAAATTATAACTAAGGGTTATCTATTATACCTCACATTTATATTTATATAAGTTTTGAAGAAATATAATTGAATTGGGTTATAGTGGAGCTTACGATTTATTTCTCTTCCTCCACGTTTGTGTGTTAGGCCCAACCCAAGAAAGCTTTAGGGATGTGACCCAACTCTGAATAGCTTTACGCTGCCCTCTTCTTCTCGTCTCTCTTCCTCCTTTGAATCAACATTCAACACTGCCTTCGCCGCATTCCACTCCTGCTTTCGCTTTCTTCCTTGTCGATTAGTCGAGATGGCATCGCTGTGACGCATAAACCCTAATTTCGTAGTTTGCTATGGCCAGTGCCGCCCAAGGATCAAAGGATGATGGTTTATCCAGGGTAAACAAACCTCCAATCGACTGCCAGGTGAACACATCTTGTGAAGAACAATCTCCAGCCACTAATGCTGCGACCACCCCACTTGTATATGTACGCAGAAGAGTCGAAGTTGATTCCAGCAAAGGAAGTGATTCCCCAGAGACAAATCAGCCAAAGGAATCGACCTTGTCTCCTGCTGTGGTAATCTCATCCCCTAACCCTTCCCTAGTTTCCGGTGTGCAATCAACGCCGCAGGAACCTAGCAGTCGTAAGTTAGAGTGGGAAGAGCGTTATCATCATCTTCAAATGCTCCTGAATAAGATCAATGAATCTGATGAGAGGGATCATGTGCAGAGTAAATCCCCTCCATCCCTCTCCATCTTCAAGATGCCTTTTTATATGTGCGCCTGCCCTTAATTCTGAGTTTGACATTTTATATGTTTTTTCCTGTTATTGTTTAGCGCTTTGGTCATTTTCCTCCGCCGAGCTTAGCAAGCATGCTGTTGAGTTGGAAAAGAGATCTATTCAACTTTCTCTGGAGGAAGGTAGTTACTTATATATCGCTAACAACACCAATCATATGGCTGCTGAATCAAAACAAATACTTCTAAGTTTTGCCATAGATTTACCTATTATCCCACTCCACAATAGATGATTCATGCCGCTTTAGCCAAGGCATAATGATATTACTTGAAAACTATATAGTGCAGCCGCAGACTAATTTCACTTTAGGCTGTAATAACTAACTCAATGGAAACTTGTTGAACAGACTTTTGTGTTCAGTATGACAAGTTATTCTTCATTTTTGGTAATTGGTCGGTCTCCTTGCAGTAGAATTAAGCTCCGTGCTGTTAGGTGTGTGCAACTAGGAACAATTTGAACTTAATCATATGCTAATGTGTTGACCCTGAATTCCTGAAACAGCGAGAGAGATGCAGCGTGTGACGGCTTTGAAGGTGCTAGAGAGGTCTGTAAACAGTACCAAATCTACTTCAAATGAGAAAGATTAGGAAGAGGAAAAAGGGAATGATGGACAACGTAAGTGCCTTGCTATCTCCTACTTGTTTATTATAACTCGAATAGCTTCCAAGCAACGGTTCGAATAGCTTTTTGTGGCATCATATGAAGCATTAGGGTCCTTGCATTTGCATATGTTGAGGATTGATGGTGTGATAGCCCAGCCCTCTTTGTCTATAAAATATTCATTATGTAATAAAAAGTTAAAAGTCAAAGATGAGATCCCAAAAGTGAGGGGATTGTAATGAACCGCTGAATTAATTAGAGTGTTTATAGTTATACCAAAGTTTTGTATATCTCGTCGCACGTCAATAGGGTTGGGCCTCAGATCCATTAGTGTCCAACATCTTTACCAAATACTACCAACCAAACCCATGTCTTCTTCTTAATTTATATATAAACATAGATCCCAATCTCACGAGAGAGAGAGAGAGAGAGAGAGAGGGTCAGCAATTTGGCAATAATGAAGATATAAAATAAACACAAAGGGGTTTTGACATTTCTGGTCTGCAAGAGAGGAGCATTGCTATAAATATTTTAGAAATGTGATGTGATGATGTAATCTCACAACAACAAGCTTTAGTATATTTATTTATATACCACTCATCACTTATTTCATTTTATTTTGTTGCCTGTTGACTTCACCTATTTTGCTTTTAATTATTAAGAGCCAGCTGATGTCATCTCTTTTTTTTCTTTATATATATATACATACACTAGCTTATGTATGTATGTTGCCACCTACGCTATATATATCTGCTCGTACATATATATATATATATATGTATTAAATAGTCAATTATTTCTTAATTCGTTTTCCTTTTTGTTAAAGACGGATTCCAACCAACAGATTGAAATAAGAAGAAGAAGAAGGTAATTTCTATATAATTTTACATATCTTATTAATATATATATATATTAAAATGTTTGAGAAGTAGTCCATTCATCAGACGATACGACCGTGTAATGAGATATGTTAGTTTTTTTTGTATAGATTCCTTGTAAGGAATTAATTGAAGATAGAAGAGTTAAAATATAAAAAAGAAAATGGGGAAAGAAGCATATGCATTTAGTGAGAATATAATATAAAATGATAATATTATAATGTGAGAGTATAATTTAAAAGAATAATGCGAGATTCGGACAGGTTGCTGATGTCATCTGGAGAAAGATTCGGACAGATCCATCAATATTAAACAATAATACAATAAGTTAGTCGTTAGTAATATATAGTCATTGGAAACACTTGCTTTTGTGCAACGCACGTAAACCCAAACTGATCAGATTAATAAATACAATTATTGAATACGATTAATATCTATAATATGTTACTATATGATATCTTGCATATGAAATTGTTTTCATTCACTTTTTATATATGTAGTTACTAGTAGGTTATTGATATTTTTGGTAAGTTAAAAAGAAACGACTTGATCTCTAAGAGATGGCATATGGTAATTGAAATAACTTAGTAGCATCTAATCACTGCCTCCCTTTCTAAAATTGAAAGCCTAGCTTAGCTAGCAACCTTTGATTGGACCACCCAAACCTCTTGGAGGAGATGTTTAGTGATTAATTTAAGTGTATATATATATATATATATAAACAATATATTAATAAA
>KE153342.1:134237-162677 GCA_000411095.1 Aethionema arabicum
ATACGTTTTGAAGATAGATTAATTTGATTTAAAATCTTTGGTAGGAGTGGGAATGGGAGCCTTGAAAAAGATTCTGCAGAAAGATTCCCCGATCTTCATCTCTTCTGGCTCCAGTTGTTCTATTTCTTCTTCTATTTGTTTACTCTTATTTCTTTATTTCTCCATACTATATAAGTATATATATATATATATAACACAAAAACATATACATATTATCCTCTCTCTCTCTCTTTTACATTTTCATATAAATATAGTGCATTTTAGATACATAACTTACTGGATCACTAGCCTTGTAAGATGAAGATGATGTCTGTATACCTCATCAATATTCATATTTTTATTTTTGTATTAAACAAGTGTTTGACATTTAGAGCAATTGGCTTTTTATTTAGCTTTTGACTTATCCCATTCTTGCAACTCTCCTTCTCTTTTCTTTCTTCCTTTTCCTTTGACATGTATATATATTATTATTAATATTAATATTATATTAAAATGGAGTTGTTGCCGTTTGATATTGAACAACAGAAGAGCCTATCAAAGCAGATGCTTGCATCATCCCTTTTCCCCAAACCTTTTTTACGTTTAGACCTTTAATTTACTCTTCCATCTCTTCAATTTCTCATCTCTTTCATCTCATCTATTCTGCTCCTTCTTCGCTAAGCTACTCTTGTATACATGGAAGAAGCCGACAATAACTCTTCTGTCTTGGATTTTCATGACTATTTAATGGATCAACTCCTCTCTGAGGAGTGCTTGGTAGAGACTACTCAACCTGACTCTGATCCTTTTGCAAGCCCTTCACTTTCTTGCATCCTAAGTGATCCTCCTTGTTCTCATCAGGAGGAGGAACATGTTACTTCTACTTATTCTTCGTCAGCCTCAGGGTTGTTGTCAGTGAAAGAGAGGCTGATGTGCGCCATGGGGTATCTCCAAGAACTCATGGGAGAGAGGGAGTTGTTGATTCAGCTATGGGTTCCCATCGAGAGAGGGAGCAGAAGAGTGCTGACCACACAAGAGCAGCCTTATTCCCTAAACCCTTTCTCCCCCACCCTCGCTCTCTACAGACACGCCTCTGTAACCTACAGCTTTGCAACAGAGCTTGGTTCTGACCACCTCGTTGGTTTGCCTGGCCGTGTTTTCCTCAGGAAGATGCCTGAGTGGACCCCGGACGTGCGTTTCTTCAGAAGTGAAGAGTACCCTCGCATAGGATACGCCCGTAAGTACCAGGTTCGAGCCTCCCTGGCTCTCCCTGTCTTCCAAGGAGCCTCCGGAGACTGCTTGGCCGTAATGGAGATGGTGACCACTAAGCAGAATATGGAGTATGGATCCGAGCTTCACAGCATCTTCCGTGCTCTTCAGGTACACAAGAAGATTCCAACTTAGATACTCATTCAATTAAACACAATTTGCTGTTCATTATACGTACAAGATTGATTGATTGATGGAGGGAATATATGTATAAAATAATAAAATAAAAAAAAAGTAAGGGCAATATGAATATGAAAATAGAAAGAAGTCAGTCTGATTTAGTCTTAAAAATAAAAACTTACTTGGCGATATTCTTGTCACTGCACTGTTGGAAGGCACTGCTCAGCATTGACTCGCTCCCATGTCTTTGCATTATTTTTTTTGTATTGACGTAAGCAACCTTTGGAGAGCTTCAATGGTTAACTAACATATACATCCGTTATTCTTTTATATAAACACTTCATTAGTTAAATCTCAAATTAAAGCATCATTACTCATTGAATCTGCAGGCCTTTGATCTCCGGAGTTCACAAACCTCCTTCGTTCCACCCTTTCTCAAGGTCAGTTTCTTCTTCTTCTTCTTCTTCAACACATTACTTTATAACCTCTTTATCCATCTTCATTCTTCATTCTTCATTCTTCATTCTTCATCAACGTTTTAAAATGATTCCCTTTCTACAGCCTCACACCGACCTTCACACTGAGGTGGCCACGGTTCTCCAAGACATCTGCAGCTCTTATAGACTCCCTCTAGCTCTTACCTGGGGCCGTTGTCTCCACCATTCTAACCAAGACACCTTCTCCCACTCCTCCTGCGTCTCTTCCCTCGTTTCTGCCTCTTTTGCGGCTGACGAGGACAGTCGCTGCTTCCTGGCTGCTTCTTCTGAGCATCATCTACTTGGCGGAGAAGGAATCGCTGGGAGAGCTTTTGCTACTAAAAAACGCTGTTTCGCTACAGATGTTGCCGTCTTCAGCAAGTGGAGCTATCCTCTCTCGCACTATGCTAGGATGTTCAACCTCCACGCGGCTCTTGCCATCCCACTACTGAGCAGACGCAGCCGCACCGTCCATCTTGTTATCGAGTTGTTCTTTCCCAGAGACTGTCTTGACACCGAAACGCAGAGGTGGACGCTCAACTTACTCGCCTCTGAAGTCAACCTACGTTTCCAGAGATCACAGCATCTGGTGGTGGACGAGGGAATTGCCGAACAAGTCATATTTCCAGTGAAGGATACAGCCACGCCAATGACTCAAAACTCCTTCGTTGTTCCAGAGGAGTCCCCATGGATATCACACATGGTGGAGGCTAAGGAGAAAGGTAAAGAAGTGTCCGTGTCTTGGGAGTACCAAAGAGAAGAGTTGAAGGTCGGGAGTGACAGCGTTGGTGGGAACATGAGCATCAGAGATTCTTCTTCTTCTTCAGAGAGCCGAAAACGGAAGACAAAGGCTGAAAAGGAAATCACTATCGATATTCTCAGACAACACTTTGCAGGCAACCTCAAGGACGCAGCTAAGAGTATTGGTGGTGAGTTTTACATCTCCTATCTCCTATTCTTGTTTGGATCAGATGAGGATACATATAAATATAACTGATGGTGTGATTGCAGTATGTCCTACTACGTTGAAGAGGATCTGCAGACAACACGGGATCTTACGGTGGCCATCACGGAAGATCAAGAAAGTTGGACATTCTCTGAGGAAATTGCAAGTGGTGATCGACTCTGTTGAAGGAGTACAAGGCTCTCTACATCTTGGATCCTTCTACTCAAGCTTCCCTCAGCTTCAATCTTCTTCATCTCCTGCTTTACTCACTCCAACCATCCATCATATTCATCCCTCCCAAACTCTTACTGTTCATCATCAGCCTTTCAACCTCTTACCGGTCCCTCCAAAATCACCCCCTTCTTCCTCTGGCAGCCAGAGCTCATCGGGTTCAAGCACCTGCTGCTCCTCTGAAGAACAGCCACTACTCAGTGGCCTCCAGAAACCAGCTCTTAGCCATCCACAACTGCTTAGCTTACAGGAGCAGAAGCCAATTCGAGTGACCTCATCCCTACCCCCTTTGCCAGCCGCAAAAAATTCAAGAAAAGGTAAGGATGGGATGAAAGTGAAGGCGATGTTTGGAGAATCAAAGGTAAGGATGAGCCTGCAACAACACTGGCGCCTTACAGACCTCAGGAGCGAGATCGCAAAGCGGTTCGGGATAGATGATGGTTTGAAGAGCAGCTTCAATCTCAAGTATCTGGACGATGATAAAGAATGGGTTCTTTTGACCTGCGATGCTGACCTTGATGAGTGCATACAAGTCTACAAAACCTCTCTGAAAGACACTATCAGAATCTTGCTTCTTCAACCTCTTTCTTCCTTTGCTTGATTCTAAGTTTCTAACTAACAACCCTCAACATCAACATCATATACACACTCTGGATTGCTTTGTAAAGCTTTTTTTGTTTTGTTTTAACAAATGCAACGACTTGGATTGATCTAATTGTGTTTTACTAGTCGTTGACTATCCCCATACTTCTACCTGTGATCCATTTTCTCTGTAATCAAGCTTCCTGTGAAGCTATTAGGATTTTTGTGTTGATCTCTTTGTACATTTTACATATACTTCTTATAAGAAACTTGATATCCATACATGTCCCAATTTCTGTTAATTTCAATGTTTTTTTTCTTATAAAGAAACTGCACACACGTGCATACATCGGGGCCAAGGCCATGGGCCTGTTACTCGACTTTGAAATAGAGGTATATACGGTATTGTCGTACTATTGATTCACAAGTTTTGGCATTGAGTAATAGTAATACTGCAAGTAATTGAATAATTAAGAGTAAATGCAAGTTAAGACTTATAAGAGAGTCTATGGAGAATGGAGTTACCCAGTTCGTCTGTTTGCAGCTATTACTCGATGTCCTAGTGATTACTGTCGCTGGGGAGGTCCAGCTATGCTCAATATGACCTGAAAATCAACAAAGAACGCATGAAAAAAGCACCCATTACATTCTTGCTGTCTACAACGCCTAGGAGATAAATCAAGGTAATTTTACTTACAGGTAATAAAACGAGACCATGCAAGAAGCCGATTACAACCAAAGCCAAGTACATCTGGAAATAATACACCTGTATGCATGTCCTCAACACATATTCATTAGAATCAACTCAAACCACAAACTTCTCTATGCCCACCTAAACTGGACGAGGTAAAGAGTATAGATGTCCTTACCACAAAAATCTCCGATCTTGCAAAGCAAAGCACCATCACTCCAACAAGTTTTGTGAGTGTTATCCCACTGTCCACAACATGTTTCTCATTCAATTAAGTACGATAAACGTTTTACCACCAAACTAGTTAGACTAACACCTTTGCATATTTTAAATCATAGCAAGTGATTGAAAGCTTCATCACCTGAAGACAGAACCTCCCATGGTTCCCAGTGCCTTCTTCACTCTTTCTTCTCTATTCCCACTATTCATCTACAATGGAAGCAGCGCAGAAGATATCATTTTATTTTATTTCAGAACAGATCCACAAGAGTAAGGTTTCCAACATGTTAAAAGTGCCTCTAGAGGTTTGAAAGCGGCATAGCCTGCTCTTTATTGCTTAAACCCTATTAAGCGAGAGGCTAACAAAAAATTGAAAGGAAGATTATTCTGCCATAGGGCTACTACAGGGCTATAGATAATAGAACTAATATATGCAATGTAGTATACAGACCAAAGTTAGAAGCGATATATATGGTGTGTTCCTACCAGGAAAGCATGTGATATGTGCACGCAGAATTCTACGGCAATCCCGAGTGACATGATCAAATTAACAACAGAGACTGCATTGAGTTGGATGCCCAGAATCACCATCATGCCCTGCATAAACACGTCAAGGATGATTGTCTCCTTAGTATAACTACTAGCACCCAGAACCACACACAAACTAGGACACTTTTATATATATCAATGTGTATAAATTATGTACCATGAGATCCAAGAGTATCATCACTAATACAAGAACAATAATGGCTGAACTCCAGGCACTGAAATTGATAGGTTAACAAAAGAAATAAACATCAAGACGTCTCTCAATTCTAAGTTCTCACATAATGTGTAGATGAAGAACTGACCTGGAAGTGATTAATAGGCAAACAATAAATATAGCACCTACCACAATAGCATGAGACTCTAATGAGTTGTCTTTTGGTACACGCTATAGATAATCAAAAGTTAAAAGATGGGAAGCAAACCGATGGCTATAGCGATGTTGGTCAAAGCGACAGTCCAGATATCCAGATATTGCTCAAAGAAGATGTAGAAGACAGAATATGGAAAGATGTCGATCTGCATGATAAAAGGCCTATTTTAGAAACCTTAGCAGACAAAAAAATGATATATGACCACGTGTCCTCCTTCAAGCAAAATCAGATAATCTTTTCTCCTTAAAAACAAAATTGGTCATCGGGTTCAAACCTTCAAGGAATTGGATATTCTTGAACTGAACTCCCTAGCAGCTCTCAGTGCATTAACATAGTCACCCTGAGAAAATATCCCATAGACTAAAAACTCAGAACATATCATTCGTGAACTTTCTGTATTAAGTTTCTTGCAGAAACAACAGTGCCATACTTGTCTGTTAAGAGGAGTGTGATATGTACGGAACTCAGACGCCTGTATAACACCAGTCTCGTACCCTGACAAAATCATGCATCACGGAAAGAGGTTCAGATAACAAGCAAATAATATAACTTATACCTGCAAGGGAAGAGCAGATTGAGTTTCTTTAAAAGGGAAGTCTGGAGTAGCAACATACCTTTTAAATCCACACTATTGGTATAAGCCCCATGACCCCCCTTTGCACAATCAGCTGATGGCAAAGCATCTAGAAACCAGGGTAATTTCTCCCTGAATTGAGCTGTAGATGGACGATCGTGAACCAAATCTGAGTGTCTAAAGCACTGCAATCGTTTGCAGAGTCAGCTCTATTCTAGATATCATTTAGAGAGAAAGAAAAAAGGATGAGGCTTAGTGGCTTACTGTAGTACAGTCTTTACAGATCCCATCTAGCCCACATATATCTTCCTCGGCCGTGCAGCAAGGAGGCTGTAGCTTGAATATTTAAGTTAGAACCCGGAACAACAATTTTTATTTAAAAAGCCGAAGTTTAATTCAAGGCAATTAAAAGAGATTTCAGAAACTACCATACTAAGCAGTATCATTTCTTCAGTGATTGAAGAAAAGAAATACATCTTTTAAAGAGACAAAGGAACTAAGAAGTTAAGGTATCATCTACAATAAGCTCTAGGGAAAAAAAGACTGGCCTGGTCATCCGGAGGGCAATAACTGCCATTAGTGAACTTCCGACAACAGCCAAAAGCCTCTGGTGATAGCCATACAAGAAAATCATCGAGCCAAGAAGCAGCTGGTTTGGCTATGTAACTTGTTTCTGGAACTTGTGACGCTCTAGATATCTGGTGGAAATGGAGGAAAAAACATGTAATGTAAAGGGTTAAAACCTTATATGTGGCACTTTAACGGTATTCTACCTTGGTGGTACCATGAGGTGATCGTTACCAAAGATACCTCGAACTTTAAAGAAACATATGATGATTTCACTACAGATGAATCATATCAGCTGCTGACTACGAATGCAATTTTTTTTTTAAAACGAGCTTTTTTGGTTACATATTTGGCATGATACAGAAATGAAGTTATTTATAGTAACTCAAAGCGTTGCATATTTCATGATTAATACCTCATTTAAAAGGGAATTCGAATTGCATTGGCTGATAGAGCAAAGCTGATTCGTATGCCTAGATTCCAAGCTGCGCAAAGAATACATTTCAGTGCAGAAAAACAATTAGATAATATAGATACTCCAGAAAGTGCGTTTTTGTGCATGTATAGAGAACCTGTAATTATAATCCTTGACTACAAAATACAATGGCGGACCGACTCTGAGGTACTCTGCGAGACTGTCAAAGTAGCCCTGTGAAATAAAATTTCAATCGTGATTGGAATTTTGAGCAACAGATGAACACAAGGGGAATAACAGAAAGGAAAAGTCCAAACTGGAACACTAAACTTGAAGATAGGAGTCCCGAGGAAGAACAATCTTCTGGTCCAAGCCAGTTTCAAGCCTTGGGCTTAGCGCCTGAATGGATGAAAACACAGGATGTTTAAGCAGTCGTACAAAAATACCACCTCACAAGCATAATGTAATAAGTAACTCACAATGCTTGCCAGCGCAAAAGCCAAGAATACAGCAACTACAACCATTTTGACAGCCCATATTCCAAGAACAGGTGCATGAACCTCCTGTGGAACACCCAGATTAAAGAATCAACAAGACTGTGGATTGTACATACATGTATGTGCGTACATGTGATAATATGTGAAGTAACACTAGACGGAGAGAGGAAGTTAGTGCCAATTATGAGAATCAAAACACCTTCATATATCTTTCAAGATACCCAGCTCTTCTTTCACCTGTAAACGGACACAATCCCTGACTAAGTTGAAGGAGATGATACAGTTATAGAAAAAAAAACACACTAATTCTAAACTCTGTAGAAGTTACCTTCAACAGATTCTCGAGATGATGAGGGAACTTTTATGCAAGGGAAACAATCAATCCTGTTATCTTCAGATCTTTTGCAGTCATATACTATTAGTGCTACAAAAGCAGTGAGTTGCAGAAAGAAGTCCAACAAAATAGCCAAAGCTGTACATGCCAAGAAAAATGTCACAACAACTGTGCCCAGTTTGAGTACCAAAATACAACTTGAAAGTATTTTCAGAACCTGCAAACATGGAGAAGATACGACATGCTGGCATTGGAACAAAAGCTCCAACAGCAAAAGCCAAGACTTCAGATACACTTGCCAACGTTATGGATGGCCCAACTTCAACAAGTGCAGAACTTATACGTTCCTCTAAAGGAACATCATAAGGTTGTCTCTTTACAGAGTGAACCAATATGCACATATTGTCCACCCCCACCTATTTATAACTCAAAAAAATCATCAGTATATACACCCATTTTTCCATTGTTACTACAGAGCTGAAAACGAACTTACAGCCAGGACAAGAAAAGGAATGACTTCCATTATGATCAATGTCGATTTAACTCCAAAGGCACTGAAAAGCCCGACAGATCCAAGTACAGAAAGCAAGACAAGCACAACTCCAGAAAGACCGAGCATGACCTAGAAATCATAACATGGGAAGTAAGCTGTGTACAATGATTGTACATCTACAATGCTTTCGTGTCCCAGTTCTAGATCTTTTAACGTGACATTTAGCTTCAAGACCATATACTTGTAGTAATGCGGCATTACTAATGCCGATTAGAAGACAAAAGATAGTATAATACTTATGTTAAGTTCACCCTGACCAATATTCAGGTATTAAGATGATTTCAGTTGGGAATGGCTATCGTATATAATTCTGACATACATAAGATTCCCATTACTAGAATCTGTACTTTTACAATCTCTAACGTATTATTCACGTGAGTACACACAACTGAAATACTTATAAAGGCACAGCGAATTTGAGAGGGAGACCATGACGTACATACCTTTGATGAAATGTAAAAAGTATTGAACTGTGGAGCATCTCCAAGTGTGACGGAAATATAAGCAAACATAACCAGATAGCTTACCTGGTAAAACAAAAACAGAGTCACTGGACTGAAAACTTTGGCAGGGAGATGGTTAGAGATAACTCTAAACTATATCTGTTATCGTACAGCTATGGTTATAATATCAGCGGTGCTTTCTCTTTTCAGTTCTTCTTCTATTGAGCTCTCAGAGGAAAATGAAAGAGTCAAATTCTTGGATTGCACCATAGATAACAGCTCCTTCTGAAAATATTTAAGTTAAAGACACAACAGTCTCACTTCTCAATAAATTGGGAAGATCAATTTTAACCTCTGGGAAAAAGAAAGGACAAAATTCAAGAAAACCTTTGCCAATTGAATGAATGCTTTCTCCCAAGCTACTGCCTTTGCATTTTCGTTGCTCGAGTCCCCAATGGCATTGTTAACCGGATAAGTTATAACAAAAGCAGTAGCCTGAATATACAGTTTCATTTAAGATCAGAATAACAATCAAAATGTTTGAGCAAGCGAGCTCTGGAATACTACCTCTGTATAGTTATTGCCAGAGAATCCTCCCAAGACTGCACTTGGATCAACAGGCGCCTGGAAAGCGCTCAAGCACGTCTCCGATGAAGTGTAATGCTGAAGAAGAGCGTATCAGAAAAAAGAATACAATCATCAATCAACAGAGGGTAGGCGTTCAACAGTGTAGTTATGAAGTGTATCTTAAAATACTGAACATAAATTGAACCTGGAAACAGTACTCAGCATGTTCAACTCCTCCATATTCATCAAAATTTCCATACTCCATCTTAAAATACTGAAAATGTAATAAAAACAGAAATGTCAGTCGAGAAGGGCTTCCACCTGCAACACGAGTTTCCATGTCTAAAAAAGTTAAGATAAACAGACGAAGCACTCTATGCATCTACAAATTCTATGAGCTTAAAAGTTTCTTAACCTGTAGAATACTCTGAGTGGCACAATCATCTCCCAACGGTTTCAAGCAAATGTCGGGCAAAGAGACCTCTGAACCTGAATAATTTCCACGGATTTGATCGACCTGTAATAATTGAAGGACATTAAACAGAACGAATAAATGGGTGATAGTGAATAAAACGATGAAAAACTACACTTAGACCAGTATTAATCGATGAAAAATCAAATTTCCACAAAACCTTCTCTTGTATGTCGAAAAGCAAAAGAATATTGTCCTCTGTCACAATACCAGGTGCCTCGGCACTTTTAGGATCAGGAATAGTGGCCAAGATAAGCTGTTATGAGCGCGTGCAAAGAGGTAATATATTATGAATTGGAAACGGGAAAATAAACAGATGAAGCAAAGTATTGAAAACTACCTGTTCGATTCTGTAGAATGGTGAAAGGTGGCTATCAAAAAACTTTTTCTCTTCTGCAGCTTTGCTTCCAGGACCTACCCACAGCTACAAAATGTTGAAATTTCACTGAGCAATCAGACCAGTTTTGCAGAGGCTTTGCAGCTAAATTCAGGTCATATAGAGTTGGTGCATTTATGGTCTTGACGGAGATAATACATACCTTCTCTGGTCGTGTTTCCACCTTAAAATTTAAGAGACCTGAACTGAGCGCAAGAACAATAGCCACCGACAAGAAAAGAACAAGAGATGGATTTCTAGCAACCCATGATCCATATGTTCTAGAAAAGAAAAACAACCAATTATGATCGCATTAGTTTCTGGTTTCTTTTTGTATTGCAGAGTAGTTTGTCAGCAAAATATAGAGGACGAAACAAAATCCTGGAGATTGACCTGTAAAAGTTTGCCATGTATCTTTGAACAATAGAGAGTTGAGCTTGCCTATCCACCTAAGAAATAGAAGTTGAGTTGTTACCAATTCTCACCTCCAAACAGAATAACATTCAGCTTGAATTTTCAAGGATAACTCGGCATATATGTGTATTATATGCTATATACATACACACAAGAATAAGATTCCTAACCAACAATCTGACATACCTCAAAACCAAACGTGCTTTGCTTTGGTTCACCATCAATCTCATCTTCTTCCACAGATTGCAGTAGCGGCTCTGAACTACCACCGGATTGTGTTGTATCTCTTCTTTGATGTAAAGCAATCCACCCGAAGAAGCAAGACAGTAGCAAGATGTATACAAGTACCATTGATAACTCAATACATCTAACCTGAAAAGATAAATCCATACAACGAAATCCAATATCACACTCACTAATATTTCTGAAGCAACAACATTCAATTTCAGAATCACACCTTAAGAGGACCAACTCTAATTGAACAATGGTCATCCTCATGGGGAGGTAGGGGTTCCGGACTTGTGCAAGCAGGTGACGAAGGGCAATCACCACATGAGCATCCAAGTGACGTGTCACCACATGAATAGACAGATAAATTCATTGGTGCCATTGCAGATGATTCGGAAGCACTTGATTTAAAATTTATTGCATACGGTGAACCTGGGAAGCCAGGTGATGCTTTCTGACCAATAAAGGCAAACCATTCTGAAAAGCAAAAATAAGAATGAAATGCGGAGCTTTAGAAACAAGGAGATAACATCTTTAGAACGCCTTGAATTAGACTGCGGATCACCTCTGAAGTTCTTAGCTCCACCACCCACAAAGTTTATGGCACGTGTGTTCATAGTTCCAAATTTAACCTCTTTACAGGACTCATAAAGCCCTTCTCCAAACGTATCGGTTATGAAATAGTCTATACCATCCACCGTCAAATTTCCACTCACCTAGAATAAAACCCAGAAGTATGTGATCAATGCGAGTGCTGTCAACAAAATTAACTTATATCAAGTAACCATCAAAAGTTGAACTCATCACTTGAATGAAAGCTAACCTCAGCAACAGAAGTCACATTGATGAAAAGAGACTGATCTGGAGAGCACGAGAGCTCACAGAATATATTCAAGAAGTTCCTCAAGCATGCAGGACAGCCCACAAGAAAAGGGACAGCCTAAAATACATCAACAAAGAACTAGTAAATGGCGTACTCTATTCTTGGATAGGAAGAGGTTATTATTGCAAAAACAGCTGGATGAGGAAGAAGAAAAAGTTGCCCCATCGCACAAATTATAGATTACACGAGTGTTGCAAGAAAAATCAGAAATATTTCGCTCTTAAAAAATGATTAAATACATAAACAACTATAAGTGATCTGGCTTTGTTCTCTCTCAGATGCCATAGCAAAGAAAAGTCTCACCTGTTGAACCTGAGACCTCAACGTGTCGAACTGAAACTCTGTACAACAGACTTTCCCACTTATGGTTGGACACAAGCTTTGAATTTTCGCGGAGAACAGTTCATCAGGCTGCAGAAGCCAATTTACACTCTCTCAGGAACGCAGAGGTAATAAAAAAGAACTAAAAGGAAACACATTTAAGGAAACCTAGTGGTGTTAATCCTTTTCTAAGGCAGGTTCCTAATCTGAAAAATTATATACCTTTATGGCTGGCGAACCATAAGGGCAGTTAAGAACTTTGCCGTCGCTGCGTTCTCCACATATGTCATACATTGCGCAGTAGTCTTTCGAATGTCTATTACTGAACAGAAGAAGTACAAATAAGGGAGGCAATAGTGGTACGCATAGCTTAGTGAGAGATAAAACAGTAGATTTAGCGCAATGCATTACTACCTTAGTGAAGAGTGGGTAGTGAGTACATTTAGCGAGCTGATCAGCTCTGCGCTGACTAAATCTGAGAAACTTATCACCTGCAACATCACAACCATCCCCATTTTTAGTATCAATCACGACACCAGTGGCGGAAATTTTTTGGCCTAAATAAATCATAGGCGTTAATCTTTGAAGAAAGGGGGCAACAAGTAACACCCAAATTAAAAGCAATTTGGAGAGTTCGCCCATTCAAAGACAATAGAAAAACAGGAGATAAGAGGATCATGTGCCGCGATACTACGGAAGTGGGTTTTCATGCCTGAAAGAGGAGAATAGTTGCAACAAGCTTGATAGGGATCGCCATGTTTGTCTCTATCTTGTCCCGAGACATTGAGGAGAGAGCAACTAAGAGCAATCAAGAGGTGAAGCAGGTTAGGGCATAGTCTTGGCGTAGTTGGAAAGCAGTTGACTAATGGAGAACGGGAGATTTAAAGTCACATTAACCTGGACACGAAGCAGTCGACCACGACGATGATGAGTAATATCATATTGAAGTAGTTTGCCGTTTTAGTATTTGTGGCAACAATGCATGCCGTTTTAAATAATCGGGGTTCTCCTATTAAAATTTTGAGTTTTGACCATCTAAGGATGAAAAAGGTATCTCCTTGTCTCTGTCTCTTTCTCATCCTCTGATGGGTAGGCCGTTGCAGACGTGAGGTCTGATAAATTCATTGGCTTATCTCCTCTAATTACTTCTTGATTTCCTCGAATCGACCGAGGTTGCGTTTTGTCTGGGTTCTTCTTTTCATCCTCATCAGGTACTCTTCTTTCTTGTATCCGATTATGGCCAATTTAGGTGGATCCAGTCTAATTACTCTTCGATAGTGTTGGTACCGCTCACTATAGAAACCCTTGAATAATCAGTCAGGTTTTCATGAGCTGAGTTATATTCCAGTGGCCTTTTTTTTTGTATATTGATTTTTCACCGGGTATGATCAAAGTAAGTTGAGTGGTTTTCAGACTAGTAATGGGGTTGAGTATGGAGAATGTCTTTGACCTTTTTTGCTTATAGGTACTTGGCTAAATTTGATTTCCAATCTTTGTTACCTGAAGGTTTGTTCAGATTGTAGGTGCTCGGACTTGATTGGTAACCGATTCAGCTCATCGTTATGGGGAGTTCCTTTTGGTTTTAATTTGTAATTGCATAGTTCAGACCAAGTCGGCATATGTGATGGATATATCAAAGTACTACCAACTCCTGGCTTACTCGGCTCCCGCATGGGCAAGCTTTATGGCCGGTGCATTTTTGGTTCTCACGCTCTCCCTTTCCTTGTATCTAGTGTTTGATCACCTTTCTACTTACAAGAACCCAGAGGTTTGCCTCTTGACCTCAGTATTTCCATCCCCTTTTTGGAATTTATATGGTTGCTTACATAAATATTATCTTGTCAATGAATTCCTGGTTTTTGCTATGTGGCCCGTCTCAGGAGCAAAAGTTTTTGATCGGAGTCATCCTCATGGTTCCTTGCTATTCAATAGAGTCGGTGAGTAACTGTAGTAACTAAGCAGGCTAAGGTTCTGTGATTCTGGGATGTTGGTATATATGGAGATTGTAGGGAGCCAAAACTGAACTGTCCACCTCACTATTGATCTTTACTGTGTTTTGGTTGGAACAGTTTGCATCACTTGTCAAACCATCTATCAGCGTTGATTGTGGGATTCTACGAGACTGCTATGAATCCTTTGCCATGTACTGTTTTGGTAGATACCTTGTTGCGTGCATAGGTATGGCCGTTTGAGGTTTCCTATGCAGTTTTCAATTTATTTTCCATTTGCATTTGCTCTAAATTGATTCTCAAGTTAATTCTTGCCTTCTTTTCTCAGGTGGAGAAGAAAGAACCATTGAGTTTATGGATAGACAAGGGCGTATGAACTTTAAGACGCCACTGTTAGATCACAATGATGACAAAGGAACCATAAAGCATCCTTTTCCTATGAACTGTTTCTTAAAACCGTGGAGACTCAGTTCCTGGTTTTATCAAGTTGTTAAGTTTGGCATTGTTCAATATGTATGTTTCCCACAAATGCTTGTTTCTCTTGCTCCAAAAGTCTTGTCTTTGAGGTGGAAATAAAATATTTCTTTCCTTTGGCAGATGATAATAAAGTCTCTGACTGCTCTCACAGCTCTGATTCTTGAAGCGTTTGGTGTGTACTGTGAAGGAGAGTTTAAATGGGGATGTGGGTACGTTGAGGCAACTTTAACAAGCACAGTGTTATAACGATGAAGAAACACAAAGATTGAGCCTTTTCATCTATGATGGGATATGATGAAGATGGCATCTCACTATTTTCCTTGTGTTTTTTTTGTAGGTACCCTTATTTGGCAGTTGTTCTAAATTTTAGTCAGTCATGGGCATTGTACTGTCTGGTTCAGTTCTATGGTGCAACCAAGGATGAACTTGCGCACATAAAGCCTCTGGCGAAATTTTTAACATTCAAGTCGATCGTGTTTCTGACTTGGTGGCAAGGTGTTGCCATTGCGCTTCTCTCTTCCCTCGGTTTGTTCAAAAGTTCAATTGCACAAAGTTTGCAGTTGAAGACAAGTGTGCAAGATTTCATCATTTGCATAGAGGTAGACCTGTCCTCTGTTACCCTCGTTCCTGAAAAGATCTAAACATTACGTGTGACCTTTGCGTGGAGTCTTGAAACAAATTGGATTTTAACACTTTTGTTCGTCCAGTGCAGATGGGTATTGCTTCCGTTGTTCACCTCTATGTCTTCCCTGCAAAACCTTATGGTCTATTGGGAGACCGTTTTACTGGCTCTGTTTCAGTTCTCGGGGACTATGCATCTGTTGATTGTCCTATTGATCCGGATGAGATTCGAGACAGTGAGAGACCAACAAAGGTCCGGCTTCCGCAACCTGACGTTGATATCAGAAGTGGCATGACCATCAAAGAAAGCATGAGAGATGTTTTCGTTGGCGGCGGTGAATATGTGAGTCTTCTAATTCATCCATCCAAATAAATAATCTGATGAAGAGCTTTTGATGACAAAGAGGCTCTATGTTGTAGATCGTTAAAGACGTGAGATTCACAGTGACTCAAGCGGTGGAGCCTATGGAGAAAAGCATCACCAAGTTTAATGAGAAACTGCACAAGATCTCCCAGAACATAAAAAAGCATGACAAGGAGAAAAAAAGAGTGAAGGACGATAGTTGCATGGCATCACCTAGTCGAAGAGTGATTCGTGGGATTGATGATCCGCTTTTAAATGGCAGTTTTAGTGATAGTGGGGTTACAAAAACCAAGAAGCACCGGCGCAAATCAGGTTATACAAGCGCAGAGAGTGGAGGAGAGAGCAGCAATGACCAGGTTTACGGTGGATTCGAAGTAAGGGGCCGCAGATGGATCACCAAAGATTAACCAAACTATTTTTTGAAGACATTTTCAAAACGCGCCCGAGGGAGACCAACCACTGCTCGCAGCTCACAATGTGTTACAACATTTTTCTCCTTGAAGCCCAGTGATTTTGCAGCAGTTTGTTGAAGGGCATAGTCACCGAGAAGGCGTTAAATATTGAGTATCTGTGTATAGATTTGAAGATATATAACATAAAACAGCATGATTGCTTATCACAGAAGAATAAATCATGTTGACTTTATCTTTGTGCAACTGATATCTTATTAGCTAATCCAATTGAGGAAGTAGAAGAATGTTGATAGAAACTGGAAACAAACAAGTCCAGTAGAACACAAGCCAAAGTTGAATACTTTTATTATATGCATCATTTTATTATGCAGATTGGCAATCATATGATAGCTCGGAGTTCACCAGTGAGCAAAGCAAACTTCCGGTGCTGTGACAAGACAGAAGCGACTCTGCACATCTGAATCCTCTCTGCTACACCATTTCCTCTCTCTTGCTTGGCTGAATAAAGAATATTCTGCAACATCTGCAGAGGATCTCCATGACTCACCACCAGAACAGCACATCTGCAGAATAAGTAGAATGAACACACATATATCTATTTTCTCTCTTTCATCACTTTCTCCGTTTCACAGTTGAGAGCAGTTAAAAAAATGAGTGCAAGCACTTTACCTTTCATATTCTGATTCCATGGATTCTATGGCATTGGTAAGTCTGGATACGACATCATCAGCACTTTCACCTCCTTCGGGTCTCATAAATGGGTCTTTCTCATCAAGATCCCATATATCTGAGTACTGTGGCAATCAGGAAACAATAATTTAGAGAAGACAGATCTACATTTATATGTTCAATGGTAGTAGTTGTAAAGAAGCTCAACACAAGATAAATCTGAAATAACATCTTCTATAGAATACCCTAGAGAAGATAATCCTTGATTGTTAGCACGTACCATGTCATGTGACTTGAGTTCAAATGTAGGTCCAAAATAGCGTTCCCGCAGAGCCTCCATCATCTGTCCACCAATTTATACTTTGAATGAACGTCACATAGGCATAGGATTGATTAGCATCATTTTGATGCCAACGAGGGTTACAAGTGCAAGCGGGGGAGTCGATAGAAGTTGGGAAAAAATTACCTTGCATTGAGGACCGTCAAATGGGATATTGAGGACCTCCGTGACTACCCTAGCGGTGTGAGCTGTTCTGGCAAAAGGGGAGTAGCAAATACGGACGTTTTCCAGGTCTATGTTGTTTTCCTTGAGTTGCTGCACATCAAAGAAGGAATAAACAAACACAGAGACTTGTGTTTTGATTTTTGAATAGTGGAAGGGGAACAATACAGGAAACCTTGAGGAACAACTCGCCAGCCAACTTAGCCTGAGAGATACCATCGGGCGTTAATTGATACTCCGGGAGCACACCATTTTCCTACAATTCGATTATGCATCAGCGAAGATAAATGGATGAAGGAGGAAGAAAAGATCATAAGGAAGAGGAAAGAAACCATGGATGAGACGATGAGGCCTCTCTCGTTGGGAATGCTCTTTCCGTGACGAAGTACCCAATAACTGTTGCGTAGAAATGATGCTGAATCCATCTCTCTCTCTCTCTCTCTCTCTCTCTCTGTGTCTCAGAAGCGATGAAGCCAAGAAGCGACGCACTTATATAATATATAGCAGAAGGACGCGTGGCGCGATGATAGAGGACAACAATGTCAGAGGAAAAACCCTTGCTGCTAACCTTTCACACTTTGACTGCACCATGTCCAGGTCCATGTCCCGCCTCATGAATGAAAGTGCTATGGTGTGGACCCACTCTCTCTCTTATACGTTTCACTAGACTAGTGGATGGGAAATCCAATACATCTCGTAAATTGCACACCCAAACTACTTCGAGTTCGAGCTACCAACCATCACCACACGCCGGCGGCGAATCCAATGCTGACGGGCCTACGAACATGGGCTCATATTTAAGGATTGGGCTATTTTTCATTAAATGGGCTTTAAATCCAAGAATCCCATATTAGTTACTGGGCTAATTGTAAACGTAACATAACCTTTATTTGTTTTCAAGCGAATATTTCAATTTTCGTGCCCAAATTATTTTCATTACCTATTTCTAATGTTAGATATTATGGTTACTGTAGTAGTCAAGGAAAAGGTCGCACGAATAAAAGAAGTAATATGTAATTATGTATTATTGCAGATTGCAGAACATTGAGGAGAAGATTGGTTGGCCCCACCATTCTTGTCTTGTCATTGCCTTTCACAGCTTCAAGCAAGACGCTGCCATTAAATCAAAGAAACGAGTTAATAAGAAAGCTTAGGAGGCCAAAAGAAATGAGTGAGCCCCAGAGGGTTTGAGGTTTGAGGTTTGACCTTGGGAGTTGGATGCGTGGATGTATGCATGAACCACCATGGACCCTTCCTCCACATCAATCTTTCATGCAACAAAACCATATACACTTACATTATTAGCCCCCATATAATTATACACTTTCTTCCTTTGTAACTTGCAAGTATATGACAAGACGCTCTTTTACCTGCTGAATCCAGCCATCATCCGCAACCCCATGAACATACTCAACCCCACCCACACTCCACTTAGCCCCAATCCTGCTGGTGCATTCAACATGAACGCCGATGATATTCCTCCCACCACCATCTGACACGCACACCTGAGTCAGCAACTGCTTTTTTCGCAACTATGAAACCGGAACAATGACCATTTCTCCCTTACCATTGACCCAGCTGCATAGGGGAAGTCTGACATGCCGTAGTGCAGCCCATCAAAGATAAACGCTAGAGCTGTGATAGGTTGAGTGGCAGCAACAAACTAAAAATGCAGCTTTACATCAGTAAATGATATGGAAAATAACGAGCAAAATCAAGCACTATATGTAAGATACATCATCCCATTCTCAAGCTTCACTCACCAATACACCCTTTCTCACGATTTGCAGAACTTCAGGGTCTTTGGAGAACAATCCAGCTATTGAACTAAAAGACACCCCCAACACAATAGCCAAGAAAATGCCTGTCACCACACCTATCTGTACAAAAGTGTACACATAACATATATATATATATATATCATCAGAATATGAGTGAGGATGAGCATGAACATCCTCCAACTGGCTAATACTAGAAGATTAAGTGTAAAAATAAACTCAAGTCAGATCAAACCTTGAGAACATAAGTTGTGACCTCTTTCACACCTTCAAAGTCTCTTTTAGATGCAGAGCTTGCGATCAATGCCTGATCAAAGGAATATGAGGATTAATACGATCCCTTAGTGATTTTAGTCCCAATTGATATCAAACAGGCAAGAAAAATTACAGCCAAAAAGCCTGGTATGAAAACCACCAAGCTAAGAACAAGAGGATTCTATTCTAATACCTGTCCAGATGAAGCTAATGCATCAGTTAGCAGAGATACCGCCAACCACACTTGCATGCATATCTGATGTGCTGCCATAGCAAAAACTCCTTGACGTGCTGCCATTGATGTGGCAACAGTCATGGTCATGAGCACAGACAAAGTTCTTCCAAGAACAAACCCCCCTATAAATCAAGTAAAGATTATGAACTATAATACAGCACTTACAGGTCTTTCCTATATATGGACTGTGTTGACTTGCTCAGCGATTTTTAACCAATTTGGTATCTAAAGAGTCTGAAAGTAGCTTCTCATGTACAGAGTGCCAGGAGGAAAATTATCTAGTTCAGGAAATTTGAACTATTTGAACCTTAAAATATATTTTGGGTACAAGGAGCATGCACTTAGATTTATCAATCCCATTAAATGAGAAGCTCTTGCCATCTTCATACCTGATTTTATGTAATCACCAAACTTCAGTGAGCTCATCTTCGGAGGAAGCAATATAACTCTTTTGCTCAAAAGAGTAATCATTAAAATGGCAACAGTGAACCTGAGAATCAGAATAAGAGGTTTGGCACCGACCTGAAAGCTTACAGAAATGGAAAGCAAGACAGAGAAGACGGGAAATCTCTAAACACATACTGGGAGATGACACTAGCGATTGCTGCCCCAGATACACCCATCCTGAACTGGTAAATGAACAAAGGGAAGAGAAAAATAGCCAGAAAATTCCCAATACCTGCATTCAAAGAGAAACAATTTAAATCAGGGAATGAGTGAACAACGGAAATCGAGAGTTATACAATAATAGATGTGCTTGGACTATGTCAAAAGATCAAATTGTGCTCGCCTAGACAGTAGACTGGAGTTTTTGTATCCTTGAAGCCACGAAAAATGCCTTGAAGGGCTAACGACACTACATAAGCAGGAGCACCAAGCGCCCTAAGGACAAGAAACTGCCGTGCAGGAATGAACATTTCTGATGTCTGGGTAGGTAAAAAAGTCAGACAACACGCATTTATTAGCACAGATTTCTCACGGAATCAACAAAAGAGATTTCATATATAGTATATAGTATATGATAGGGTCTACATGGACTGAACTTACAGATTGTACACCCATCAAACTTAAAAATGGTGTAGCAGCAAAAGACAAAGCCAGTGCCTCGAAGATGCCAATCCCAATAGCTAAAACTAACGCTGTCGAAACAGAAGATAATTGCCTCCTTTCTGCTAAGCCTTCAGAATTTTTGTCACTATGAGCATGCCCTGTATTTGAGTTCAGATAGAAATAAGGCTGGGCAAACTTGAGGAACAAAGAAAGCCTTAATTTATATTTACCTGAGGCTAAATCTTCTGCGGCAAGCTTTGCAAGATCTTCAGCAACAAAAGAAGTAGCAACGCTGAGAAGAGGAATGTTGAAGAGCTTTGATATGGTATTGAAGATTGACATGGAAATACCAGCAGACCCCAACTCCACGGATCCTGCGGACACGGAAAAGTAAAAAGATAAATCAAAAACCTCCAAAGAACTCTCAAAACTAAACTCTTTCATGCTATAAAATTATGAACCTAAATCTCAACAAGCAAAGAAAAATACCGAGCCTTCCAATGTATGCAGTCTCCATGAGCAGCGTCAATGGATCTATAGCCTGTCCTGCAATAGCAGGAAGAGAGAGCATCACGAGTTCTCGTTTAACATCCACAGAGCTTGATTTGCTACTCGGCACCCCATTGACCTCCCTACCAAGAAAAGAAATAAAAGCATTACATAGGCAAGAATAGCGCAGCTACATGGCAGAGAATATAAAAGGGATAATGCAACACCTCAACAGCCTTACGAGAGTTTCTCAGGTGAACCGCTCAACTCATCTTCTTCCCCCAATTTGACAAAGGGAGATTCGACACCAGATTCAGAGTTAGACTGACTATTAATACCGCCTAGGTTTGAACTCTTCCGGCGAGTTACAAAAGGAAACAACGACTCTAGATGTTGTTTATTACTGTGAAGGGCGCATGATCTGACCCCGGCCACTTTATTTACCCGAATGATAGGCACAGAATTTACTTCTCTTTTCAGTTTTGTCCACTTACTACTGTTCCTATCAATCAAAGGCGGCGAAACTTGCTTCCCACTTACTAATCTACTGGACTCCATCAATGGAAAGCCCGCACTGCAACCGTAGATTTCTGTTTCAAATTCTCAGGATAACACTGCGGATACAAGCAAACTTCAGAAACTTTACATGGAAAAAATTATTTTAAGAACCAAAAAGCTTTACAGATAGCTTCGATGCGGAATAACAAAATCGCTTACCAAAATTTCGGTTATCTACTGAAGAAAATTTTCGTTAAACAAAACCTAGTAACGGTGAAAAGATTGTAAACAGAAGTTGAAAAACCGAGAAGATATAACATAGAAGTGGAAACTTTCCACCATAAGAAAATCAAGGATCGATCGACGATCTGAAACATACAAAAGCCGAAATTCTCCGAAAAAAATCCAGAAACAGCAGCGGAAAAAGTTACCTGTATCGGGAAGATGAGCGGTGCGGTTGAGAAATGAAAACAAGGAAGAAAGAAGCAGAGAAAGTTCAGGGTTTAACCGTTGCAGGGTCTAAGGCAGTTTTGTTGGAAGAAGACTTACTTAATACGCTCCTCTTAATGGATATGGTCCATATGGATATATAGAGATTATTTATTAATATCCTCGTATAAGCCTTAGAAACCCATTAAGCGCATTCAAGGATTTTAAAGCCCATGTTTTAAAAAAGGCCCATATTAAACCAGCCCATATAAAAACCGATACTTAATTGCCCACTTTATAAAAGCGCATAGAAAAAACGCATATATATAAACGCCCATTAAAGACCGCTTCGTTAACTTTTCACTTGTGTCCAAAACGGATTCACGCCATTTTTGAAACTTGCATGAACACAAGAAACATCAGTGTCTACAATACATGACTGTGAAACCTCGTGATCGCACAGCTTTAACAGTTATATTTTCTCCAATTTTATCATATTTACAACCAGAAAACGCCTATATATATCTTATTCAATTCAAGTAGCATATAATGTATAATATTATATAAAATATATTTGAGTATATCATAGACTTTTTCTTCTCACCTTGTAAATAATATAGAATTATCTTTACATTCGTTTTGAATTATTCAAAATAGTACATGCCTACATGTTGTCTAATATTAGTTATTTTTTTTTTGAAAAAACAAAATCCAGAATGAAAAAAAAAATAGATAAATTCAAATCCTACAAGATTCTTAATTTAAAAAAGAAAAAGAAAACAATAAAATCTGAATAAGATTAAAATAAAAAATTGAACAATATATAGATTTGTAGATAAGAACATAGGAAAGATCTGAAATAATCAAAATTGATTTTCAAGGAAGATAGTAAAATCTAAGGGTGGGGATTGGCGGTAGGGGAGATTCAGTTAGATAAAACCCGAAACCCTGTGTGTGTTGGCTTTGGCTGTTGGAGTTTGGAGTCCTACACATACACATACACAAACACAACAGAACACATCCATACTTTCTCCGCAACCAAACCGAAACCAAACTTGTCATCTGCATTAACGTTTTTGATCAGTGATCATCCTCTATTCCCTCTTCTTCTTCTTCTTTCATTTGATCTCTTCTTTTAGTTATTCCTCTGCACTCACCTGATGCTGATGGCGTATTTGAATTTGAAGTTGAAAAAAAGGGATTACATCGCTGAACCCAACAAAAAAAAGTTAGCCATCGCTGGAATCCGGCATCAATTGCTGCTTCTCTTCCGTCGTCGTCACCGTTTATTCCCTCTCGCCTCTGTTGTCTCCGGCTGTTTCCTTCTCATCGTTTTCTTCTCCTTCTCCTTCGCATCTCCTCCTCTTTTGACCCAACCCCACACAAATACACGTCCTTCCCCTCTTCGCGTACGTATTCTCGCTATTATTTTCACCCACTTTTTGGTTAACCACTTTATATATGAGTTTAAAGCTGATATCAATAGTCTGTTTTCGTTTATGTTCAGAGTATCAATCAAGTGTCCGTGGAACCTAATTCAGATCACATAACCTTAACGCCATTTATTGTACCCGTAAGTCAACTCTTTTTAGTCATTGGGGTTTTACGTTCACCAAAACCTTGCTACTTTCCATCATTTTTTTAACACCTGCTCTGCTCCTCATAATGATCATCTCAGGAACATGGAGGAAGATCTGATCGTGAGTTATGGAACTCCAGCATGTCAAATTTCTACTATGGCTGCAGCAATGCCACTGACCTCTTTCAAGGTACCCAATTAAAGATTCAGCATTTAAGTCACACAGAAAGTTTCCTCTTTTCTAATAACATTTACCATCATCCCCATTGATATTGATTTTGTTTTGGGTGCTTTACTAACTGCAGCTGCGGTCAAAAGAAAGCAAACAGATCGGTATATAATGATCGCAACAAGCGGAGGGTTAAACCAGCAGCGAACAGGGGTGAGTCTTAAGCAATCAGATGCTGCTTTTTTTGGAATCATAATATTCTTCTTTCTAAGTTTGTGTGTGTTCTGTGTCCTTATTGCAGATAATAGATGCTGTAGTTGCTGCATACATTCTAGACGCCACTCTTGTGGTTCCTCGACTTGACCAGAAATCTTATTGGAAAGACAGCAGGTGACCATAAATCCTACTTGAATACTCTCCTGAAACACCTTCTGCTTGCTGACTCTTTTGTGCCTGCAGCAACTTTGAGGACATCTTCGATGTTGATTGGTTCATTTCAAATCTCTCCAAAGACGTTAAGATCATTAAGGAGCTTCCTGAAGAATTTTCAGGAGTCCAAGGTCTCAAATCCATACGTGTTCCCAGGAAATGCACACCATCATGCTACCTGCAGCATGTTTTGCCTATACTTGACAAGAAACATGTGACTATCACTTACTCTATCTATCTCTTTTCTAAGCTCTTGCTTCACTAGAGTCCGATTATGACTAGATTATGAATATGAGGTTGCAGGTGGTACAACTCTCCAAATTCGATTACAGGCTGTCGAACAAGCTTGATACAGACCTACAGAAGCTTAGGTGCAGAGCCAACTATCATGCCGTGAGATATACAGAGTCTATCAACAGAATGGGAAAGTTGTTGGTCGACAGAATGAGAAACAAAACCAACCATTTCGTTGCCCTTCATCTCAGGTTCCTCAACGAATTATGTGCTGTAACTTTAAAGTTAATAACAAAACTTAATATAACTAACTCAATTAGCCTGTTGTAGATTTGAGCCTGATATGCTTGCCTTCTCTGGATGCTATTATGGTGGTGGTGACAAGGAGAGATCGGAACTTGGAGCTATCAGAACAAGGTGGAAATCATTACATGTGAGCTCTCTCCTCTTGCTCTCTCTCTTTCTCTCTCTTTCTCTCTAGAATGCTTATAGTTATGTGGTTTGTTGCAACGTGGTGCAGGAGGCAAACCCGGATAAGGTGAGGCAGCACGGTAGATGTCCGTTGACTCCAGAGGAGATTGGTCTGATGTTGAGAGGGTTAGGTTTTGGGAGAGAAGTTCATTTGTACGTTGCATCAGGAGAGATATACGGAGGGGATGAGACATTGGCACCATTGAGAGCTCTCTTTCCCAATCTCCATACAAAAGACACATTGGCCTCGAAGGAGGAATTAGCTCCTTTTATCAACTTCTCTTCACGCATGGCTGCTCTTGACTTCATTGTCTCTGATGAGAGTGACGTTTTTGTTACCAATAACAACGGCAACATGGCTAAAATCTTAGCTGGACGAAGGAGATACTTCGGACATAAAGTCACTATCCGACCAAACGCCAAGAAACTCAACCTACTCTTCACAAACAGACACACCATGACATGGGATGATTTCTCATCCAAGCTACGAAAGTACCAAACAGGTTTCATGGGAGAACCAGATGAACTCAAGCCTGGAAAAGGTGAATTCCATGAGAATCCAGAATCTTGCATCTGTCGAAACTCTCAAGTAAATGTCAAAGAAACAGAGGATGCTCATGGTGCGTCTGATTCAGAGTACTCAGACATAGGAAATGTCCCCATCACCAGTAGAAACGACTTCTTGTTACAGAAACCAGTTGATGAAGAGACCTTCTCAGACCAATATTAATCTTTTATCAGTTTTGAGCAGGATTCAATATTCTTTTCCGGTAGAGAAAAATCAAAAAAAGAAAAATTTCATTTCATTTGTTGAAGGATAGAAAGAATGGTGTACATATATTAGACTTCTCTTGCCACATCTTTGTACATATTTATATTTAATAAAGTCACATTATATATTGAATTTTTACCCTCTTTGATTAAATAACAAATTCTCTTACAAATAGAATACCAACCATATATATAAATCTCCATACTCCTATACTAGTATATATGTGTAATAAGTAATCTGTTATATGATGATGATGCAGTGATTGATGGTCAGTTCCAGATCTGATCATCACATGGATAACAACCTTCCTGAGCAATGTCATCGATTTGAACACCTGAATCATATGTCTTCCCAGCTTCCCAGTTAAATGGAAGAACCTTCGGAGCCAAAATCATTTTCCCATCATACCCTCCAGTCACCACAAATCTCAACTGCAAAGCTCCTGTGGGTACTTTCTCAGTCACCCATACGGCTCCGTGGCTTCTACTCATGTAACCCCAATTCGAAGAACCCACCTGAATCAATCAATGATCACGCAATGTGTGTTAATTATAGAAATTTGGAGTCTAAAACCAAACTTTCTTTTTGGAGAAGGAAACACTTTTAAGAAAACTAAAAACGAAGAAAGTGTGAGAATATTGAATATTGACCTGAGCAATGTCGATGGCAACAACTTCGGTTTGGCCTCCTTGGTACAAGAGTTTTATGGCCAAGTAATTAGGGTTTTTGCTTGATTCTTCAACTCTTACATTCAGATTCTTTTTTCCATAATTGCAAGGAACTCTGTTGTTGTAATTGCAATTAACCATCTTCTTCTTATTAGTAATAGTAAAGCAACCCCTTAGTAAATGAGAAATTTAAAGTTATAGAATTCAACCTTTGGTATTCAATGTCAAGAATGCCTTGTTTGAGAAGATCTCTGTCAGCGCCGAGAATAGGCTTAGCCATGGCCCTGAAAGCTCTGCTGCTGAGGACAAAATCGGTTTGGTTATTCTTGTTAAGGTCCGTCACTATCACTGTGGTTCCTTTGCTACTGCACAGCTTCGTGTTCTTGCATCTTACCTACTCAACACCCAAATTAACATAATACCATTAACTCCCACCCATTCTTGAAAGCAAATGATACTCTTTATTTAGAAAGAGATTGAAAAATAGTACCTGGAAGCAAGCTCCACAGCCAGCACCGTCTTTGTAGATGGAAGGCACAGCCGCTGCAATATGTCCGGCAAAGAAACTGGTAGCCATAGAACCATAGGCACAAGCTCCAGCTGAGATAACAAAAACAGAACAGAGATTAATAAGAGTCAAAAGAAATAAAGAAAGAAAGATGTTTGAATGTAATAATGAATGTTTACAGGAGAGAGCAGAAGCAGAGGAGAAATAAGAAGCCTTAGAGGTGTGAGCACATCGGTCACAGGCATGAGCAGATGAAGAGAAGAGAAGGACAAGGACTAGAAAGAGAATGCCTTCCATTTCCTGCTTTGTTTTGTTATCTTTACAAGAGATAGAGATAGAGAGAGAGAGAGTTAAGATGCGATGAAATTGAAAAGAGAGAAGTGAATTTATATATATAATGGTGAAGAAGAAGGAGAAGGAGAAGGGAGAGGTGGATGCCAGTCAGCATCTGAACGCACGTAAGTAGATGTCGTGTGGACATAGAATCATAGAAAAAGACGCAGCTGTCATTTTTCTGTTACAGTTTACAAGGACGACGACGCGTCTTTGACTCATTTCTCTCTATTTTCTTCTCCACCATTTAACAGATCAGATTATTACATCTCTCTCACTTAAATTGAGTGGTAAAAGTCGACATCATTACTCGTTACATTATCACTTAAACCATTTTAGTTAGGCATTTGTATTTGTATGGTAGAAACGCGGAGACAGACAGACAGCTGGCAGGGGCACCGACCCTCTTTCCACTGCCCCCACAGTCCCCACTCACACTTGACATTTTTGTCCCTTTCTTCCTTCTTCTTTACTACTTACCAACAAATTAACCTTTTCTATTTAATAATTAAATAATATTCTTTTAATATATACCAAATCTAACCAACTCCATTCCGGAAATTCAGAGATCTACCCTACCCCTACGCTTTTTTGAATTAACCTAGAAAGTAGAACGTAGAGAGTAGAGAGGAGGCAGGCCAAAGATTAGAACATATTCTAAAGTAAAACCAGTCTTTTTAAACATTCCAAAGCCCAATTAACTTGCTTTACCTTATTATTACTCTTTCTTCATTATGTCTTAAGATAAAAGATTAGTGAATCTGACAGAGATTGGCAAGCATGTAAGAAACATACATGTGGGAATGACTCTGTCACATACATAACATTGATTACTACATGTGATCTACATATCTTCATACTCTATCTCTCCTTTATTTTTCTGTCGGCTCTATGCTTCTATTATATATCTATCTATTATCACCTCTATTTTTATTATGATCTGTACTCATTCTATATCTACACTACCTGATTTGTTTCTTGATTCTTGCATATATTATGGATTTGCCAATGATTTGGTAAGCAATGAGCATCACCATAACCATTCAAACCCTAAGCCCATAATCTAATAAGTTCGCCAATTTATATAAGCCCACCATACAATGATTTGGCCCATTGATTTGAAAATGCTCAAAATCAAAATGGGCCCAATATCACAATAAACCCTTTGTCGTTCTTTTTCTCTCTGTTCGTGATCTTTCTCGTAAATGTTGTTGTAACGATTAAATATAAAAATATTTGAAACATTCTTTTGTGCTTTCCAAAGCTTTCTTTCACATCTTTTTAATTTTCTTATTTTTTCATTTTACATTTAAATTTTAGATAGACTAGTTAAATAATTGTAGTTTGGTTAATGTTTTTGGTTAATTGAGTTTATTTAAACAACCAAATTTTGTTGAAACAGATCAAAATTTAAAGTGTAGGGAGAACTATCGGGATCCCTACGCCTCCTCCACGCCTCCCGCGCGCCTCC
>KE153342.1:163225-178951 GCA_000411095.1 Aethionema arabicum
TAAACATATAACAAAAAAAAAAATAGTTTAAATTGAAATCAAATAACACACGTCATAAATCAAATAAAAATTAGTTTAAATTGTAAAAGTATTTTAAAGATAGTATTTTATAGTGAACGTGAATCATATAACACACACATCATAAAACACACGGAAGAAGTAGAAAAAATAAAGAGTAAATTACACTTGACCTTTATTCTTAAATGCGATTCCTCGGTTGATAATCGAAAAGGCCTTCTGGACTTTCTGTCAAGAGAAACTAAAAATTCAATTGAAAACTTTCTTCACCGTTAATTAAAGATACGATTATAAAAGAGCACAAACATTAACTAAATAATACTCGTACAGTTTTAAATATAAAAGTTGAATCATTTAACCACAACAACAGAAAAATACAAGATCGATTCAAACCCAACAAAGACGAAATTGAAATGTATTTGAAGCATATAATAGCCAAAAGTATCATATTCAATTAATAACAATTGTAACAGAGAAAATTTGAATCCTTTAATCACAAGAACATATTTACAGTTACGATCAAAAATTTGAATCCTTTAATCACAAGAACATATTTACAGTTACGATAAAAAATTTGAATCCTTTAATCACAAGAACAAGAAAATTTACTAGATTTAAACCCAACAAAAAAAGACGAGATGTAAATGTGATTTGGAAGCATTTAATGACGAAATGCTTATACATTTAACTTGTTTATTACTGAACGGTGACTCTGTTTCTGACTTTGAACGATAAAAGAATCAAGAGAGAGAAGAAGTAGAAATAGAAGAGGAAGAGAGATAAAGTCTGTGTAAAGACCGTAACAACAAAAATGGTTATATAAAAAAGAAACCATGTCAATGGAGAGAATAAACAAAAACTTATATCGTAAGAAAAAAAATGAAGAGAGTGGTGATCGCTCTTTATTTATAGACAAGATACAGTCCCCTCCATCTAACGGCTACATAATTTGAAAAACTCTTCTCTCTCTTTCTAACGGCTAAATAATTTGATCAGCACTCCTCTTCATTAACGGCTAAATAATTTGAAAAAAAAAACGCTCCTCTTTCGAGGAACTAAATAGTCAAATCATAATTATGATGATAGATTTGCATACGAAGCTGTAGTTTTATTAAAAATCTGGGCTAAATGGGCTTTTTTTGTAAGTTTTTTTAAAGCTCGGTTTCTGATGTATAATTAATTCGCTGTTTCGCTAGAACGTTTTAATTTAAATGTCTAATTATTCTTAAAAACCAAAATTATAATTTGATGTAGACAATTAGCCATATTAAAAAAAGAAATTGAAGTCAAAAAATAATATGATTTCACAAGTTGATTTTTTGTCTTTCATTTTAAGTGGGTGTTATAATTATTTTGGAAATAAGTGTATCGCAATAACCAACATAAATCTATGTCGATAATTAAATATATAATATTATTATTTAATAAAAAAACGGATGATACTTGTTAATACCAATGCGTGAACAAAAATAAGTTCGAAAATTAAACTTTTAAAGAAAATTTTTAAAAAAAACCTAAACAGAAACAAAATCAAATATTTTAGATAAAACAAAAACATTTCTTTATGTGATTTTTTTTAACACCATATAAAGTCTCTAAGTTAAAGAAATATTCCTTAACTACCCCAACAATATAATTTATCATTTTTGGCCCCGCAAGTATATTTGTTATGGGTTTACCAGTTCTTGGCAGTTCCAAAGATTTGGTCAAATCATAGAACATAATTAGTAATATTATACCAAATCTTAGAACAAAAACATTTCATCGTCACCCACTACGCAATCTTTTTTTTTTTTGGTAAAACACAATCTTCATTCAATTACAAAACACAACATAATCATATTCATAAAAATCTCCCTCGATTTCTTTACAAAGATTTTAATTTTCTCGTGTGGCCATAGTGTATGGGAACATATAGAGACGATGATTATTACGATTACTTGTTTAAGTTAATCTTAATTGGAAATTCCCGCGGCAGAAAATCCAATATTTTGTCTAGATTCACAAAAATAATCTTAATTGGAATTTCTCGTGTTGATGTCAATAAAAATATCATCAAATCTCAGCCTTGGACGCTTGTCAAGAACTATACACTTCTCTATAGTCTCTTTGTTTCTTTTTTCTACCCTAAACAGGGTATGGTAATGTAACATTATACAAGGTTTACAGTAAAGTGATGTGACATTGTAGGCTTAAGGATACAGGGATGTGACATTGTAGGCTTAAGGATACAGGATACAGTGATGTGATGATGTGACATTTGAAGGTTTAGGGTGTGGTGATGTGAAGTAATAGGTAAAGGTATGGTGATGTAAAGTTTTAGGGTTTAGGGTATGGTGATGTGATATTTTAGGGTTTAGGGTATGGTGATGTAACGTTTTAGGTTTTAAGGTATGGTAATGTGACGTTTTAGGGTTTAGGGTACGATGATGTGATGGTTTAGAGGGTATGGTGATGTGACGTTTTAGGGTTTAGGATTTAGGGTATGGTGATATGATGGAGTAGGGTTTAGGGTAAGTTGTTGTGATGTTTTAGGGTTGAGGGTATGGTGATGTGACATTAAGCTTTAGGGTATGCGTATGTGATGTTTTAGGGTTTAGGATATGGTGATATCATATTTTAGGGTTTAGGGTTGGGGTTTGGGGATGTGATGTTTTAGGGTTTAGGGTATGGTGATGTGTTGTTTTAGGGTTAACGGTTTAGGGTATGGTGATGTGACGTTTTAGGGTTTAAAGTATGGTGATGTGATGTTTTAGGGTTTAGGGTTTAGGGTATGGTGATGTGACATTTTAGGGTTTAGGGTATGGTGATGTGATAATTTAGGGTTTAGGGTTTAGAGTATGGTGATGTGATGTTTTAGGGTTTAGGGTATAGTGATATGACGTTTTAGGGTTTAGGGTATGGTGATGTGCAATTTAGGGTTTAGGGTATGGTGATGTGACGTTTTAGGGTTTTGGGTATGGTGATGTGACATTTTAGGATTTAGGGTATGGTGATGTGACATTTTAGGGTTTAGGGTACGGTGATGTGATGTTTTAAGGTTTAGGGTATGGTGATGTGATGTTTTAGGGTTTAGGGTTTGGGGATGCTACATTTTAGGGTTTAGGGTATGGTGATGTGACGTTTTAGGGTTTTATGGTGATGTGACATTTTAGGGTTTAAGGTATGGTGATGTGACGTTTTAGGGTTTAAGGTATGGTGATGTGACTTTTTAGTGTTTAGGGTTTGGGGAAGTGACATTTTAGGGTTTAGGGTTTAGGGTATGGTGATGTGATGTTTTAGCGTTTAGGGTATGGTGATGTGACATTTTAGGGTTTAGGGTATGGTGATGTGACGTTTTAGGGGTTAGGGTTTTGTAAAGTGATGTTTTAGGGTTAAGGGTATATATGTAGGTTTCTATGGATATATGTATGCTTACGTATGTATATGGTTAACTATGTATATGCGGATGTATGAATATGCGGATAGATGAAGTATGCTTACTCTATGTACAAAAACATGTGCGTTTTTGTACATAGAGTCTAGACCTATGTGTTTAGGTACATATATGTGTAGGGATAGATGTTTACTCGCATATATTTTTATATGCGTATTAGAGTGATGTGTATATCGTATATTTGAGATAGATATATCATATACGTGGTTTGATGAGGCATTGAGGTTTCAACCACATTGACCGACCATTTTATACTCCATTCAACTTCATAACCTGCGCTTTTTTTACCACAACATATAAACTCATTTATTATTCAAAAGTCCACAAAATAATACTCACTAATGAGTGTAACTATTTTCAGTGTTTTCATCACTACATATAAATGTAATATCTCTTCTCGTAACATATCATGTTACTTCTCTTTTTTAAAAATTTTAACTATTAACTATAACTAACCAGATTCAAACCTATTATACACATTTCTCTACTTTAATTTGCAACTTATAAACAACATAAAAAAATCTTGTAAAGAGATATATTTCTCTAGTTATAAACAAATCCTAAGAGATTTGTGAACGGTATATCAGTTCCCTAGTTATGAACAACATAATTCCTCAAGAGCTAAGAACCTATATGTGTTGTGTTATAAAAGCAAATCTAGCTAATTAAGAAGAAAACTACATGAGATCTCATATCAATTCAGGAATACTAGTTCCAAAAATTACAAGAGAAAACGTTAAACGCGTACCTCCACCATGGCTGCTTAAGAGTTTTTCTCCACTCACCAAGGCATATTCAACGACCTGGCTCAACAAGAGTATAAATTCTAATTAACCAAAAAAAAGTACAAATTCTGAGAACTAGCCATTATATACACTCATAAAGTACAGTTAAATGAGGAATTTTGAGGAAGCAGTAAGCCAAGCATGCTCAATACTATAAACAACCCTATTCAAAATTAACATTCATATAAACCATTTTCTAATATTTAAAAAGCATTAAAATGTATGTAGCATGCATATAAATATTAACATCTATTTTTAGCAAAAAAAAAAAATAACATGCATATAACTAAACCAACGATTTCGTCACTCATACATGAACTATAAACCATTAGTAATACTAACCTCAAATAAAATAACACAAGCAAAAAAACTCAGTTTCAAACTAAACCAACAGATTAGAACCAAACCAAATAATTAATTGGTCATCCCAAAACACCTAAACCCGGAAAATATTAAACTTTAATTCAGCAACCTTAAGAATTAAAAGACTATGTGTTTGTGTTATAAAACTAAATTTAGGTAATTACGAAGAGAACGACTACATGAGATCTCATATGAATTCAACAAATCTAGTTCCAAAAATTAGAAGACAAAACCTTAAATGCGTACCTCCACCAAGTCTGCTATAGTGTTTTTCTCCACTCACCAAGGCAAAGATATATGTCTCTTTTCTAGTTTCAGCACATAAAACATTAAACAAAAAGAGTATAAATTCCAAGAACTAGCCATTATATACACTCATAAAACACTAAATGAAGAATTTTACGGAAGCAGTAAGCCAAGCCTGCTCAAAACTATAAACAACCCTATAAAAAAAAAGTAATATTCATATAAACCATTTTCTAATACTAAAACAAAATTAACATGTATTTAGCATGCATATAAAAAAAAATTAACATGCATATAAAAATTAACATGTTTTTAGCAGCAAATAAAATTTAAGATGCATTTTTATTCAACCAACGATTTCATCACCCATACATGACCTATAAACCATTTTTAATACTAAACTCAAATAAAACAGTAACACAAGAAAAAACTCAGTTTGAGACTAAACCAACAGATAAGAAGCAAACCAAATAATTAATTGGTCATCCCAAAACACCTAAACCGAAAAATATTAAACTTTAGTTCCATTTAATAATTAATCCTATAAACCCTAATAAACTAAATATCACATGGATTTAAGTGAATCAGTTACTTAACTGTTAGATTTGAGTGCGAGAAGCCGAGAACAACAGAAGTTGACGAACTAGGAAGAAGCTGAAGCCTGAAGCATAGATGAGAGAGAAAGAGAGTAGAAAGATAAAGAGATTCTTTGAAAAAAAAAGAGAAAACAATATAGCTGAAATCTTTTTTGGCTTAGAGATTTTATAACATGAACGTGATAACGGTAACATTATCTTTAACGTTCGTATTTTTATGGCTTTGTGTCAGAAAGAAAATAATGATTACAGTAAAATGACATAACTTTACTGAACTGAATAGTCAAATCATAATTAATGATATGATATAGTAATAGATATTCTCATAAAGCTCGCATTGTATAAAAGGCTGGGCTTATTGGGTCTTTTTGTAGGCCCGTTAACATTTTCTTTTTAACTTACTTGCTTAATTCCAAAACGCTGATTGTCTTGTCGTTTTATTTTCGCCTGTTTTCCTGAATCTGAAAAATAAGAGCCCTAGTTACATTTTAGTGAAGTTTTCCCGCGAGGACGGAGCTAATCGCCGAATTGATTCGTTGTCGATGTCCGAGTCAATAGCTGTGGTCGCGACTGAGACGAGTTTTGAAGGAGATGTAAAGGAAGAGTTGCCGGTTCAATCACTCGAACAGTATGTCCTCCTCCAAGCCGTTCAGGGAATCAAAATGATGCAGTAGACGTTAAGGCGCCTCAATCGGGGATGGTCCTGGCCCATGAAAAATAAATCAAAACGACATATATGTTTGGCGTGAGGTTAATTTGGCGAATCATACATTGTTAGCATAGATATGTTTTGTTTGCGATTGATTATGCGGTGTCGATTTGTGTAAGTTTAGCTATGGTTAAGCAGAGCTAGTTTGGCAATTGAAAGTAGGTAGTTTAGAGAATGGCGTAGAGTAAAGAGATAGATAACCTCTGCTCTGTCAAATCATGTGTTTATTGAGTTGCCATTTTCTTGATAATGATTTTCAGTGGCTTGTCATGCTCTTTCTTGCAGAAATCTGCCATCAATCTCTCTCCGCAGATTGTTACAACAGAGGATCCACGTTAATTCCGGTAAGTATACAGAGAAATCTGATTTTGTTTCTTGATTCTTGCATTCCATATATTATATATTATGGATTTCCCAATGATTTGGTGAGCAATGACTCATTGCCAATGAGCATCACCAAAACCCATTCAAACCCTCGATTATGTAAGCCCATAATCTAATGAGTTGCCTCGCCATATAATGATTGGGCCCATTTATACAAGGCCACCGCAATATAATTAGCATTCAAATCCAAAATTAGTTTCACTAATCTCTTCACTATTTATAATCTTTTTTAAATGAGTATGTCTTTGTGCAGTCTTTCTAGGAGAACGTGGACCGCCCACACCGACCATCCATTGGTCGGCGAACACAGTATGTACTATGTTTCACTATTTTATTATGCATTCCAAGAAAACCAAACCTTAATCCCACTAAAACTATGCATCAACCTTATATATTTACTATATGTTATAGTACAGTTTTCCGGCAACTCTTTGGTTAAGCGTGCACCCACTGCTAATTACTAATTACCACTTAATTACCTTTTAATTAAAATAAACAAAGAAATTGAAGAAGAGCATGAGAGTTACTATAAATACAGCATTGTTGGGCTAAGCAACTCATCACTCATCAAAACTTGCTAAGAAAAAGTCTGTGATATTAGTTTGCAATATTGTCTAATAGATCAAATGGCAGAACATCCTCGTCCTAATCATCAACACGATGCTGATGACGCTGATGCTGTAGCTTCCAAAGGCTGTGGAATGTTCGACTTTCTTAAGAAGAAACAGGACGATTTACCTCCTCCTGAAAATGAAAATGCAGGCGTGGTTAGTGATGTTGTGGTAACGCATCATCATCCTCAGGAACAGCTAGAGCCTCAGTCTCCACATGTGGACGATAACAAGCCTGAGGAGAAGCATTATCTGGCTGAAAAACTCCATCGTTCTGACAGCTCCGTAAGCTTTGCCTGAAACTCTTTTGACGACTACTATATATGTTTATGTTGTTGATAAGATGACTAAAATGAAGTAATACCTTGTTCAATGGCCTATGTAATGTATACAGTCAAGTGATGAGGAAGTGGATGAAAATGGGGAGAAGAAGGAGAAGAAGAAGGGTTTGAAGGAGAAGATGTTTGGTAAGAGCAAGGAGGATGGTGCAGTGCAGCAATGTGGTACAGAGGAAGTAAAAGCAGAGGAAAAGAAGAGCATCATGGGGAAGATAAAGGAGAAGCTTCCTGCTAGAGGTCATGAGCAAGCCAAACCTGAGCATGATCAAGATCAAGATGAAGCTGGGAAGGAGAAAGGGTTTATGGAGAAGATGAAGGATAAGCTCCCTGGAGGTCACCATGGCAAGACTGAACCTGAAACTCATCATGACATTGATAATCCAGACAAGGAGAAAGGGTTCATGGAAAAGATAAAGGAGAAGATTACTGGTCAATCCAAGCATGACGATGACAATGACAATGATGAGAAGAAGAAGGAAACTTAGTTTGTAATTTTTTATGTGTTTTCATCAATCAGTTTTCCTTTTTCAGCACCTTTGATTCTCCTTCTTCTTGTACTCTCTCTACTTCATCATGTCAATGAATGCCAAGTTTCCATTTCAAAAACTCAGATGAACATCATCTTTGGGCTTACACAGTATGGATGGGCCTAAACGAGGCCCATGTAATAGCAATCTGTAAGTTGACTTTTGATCACGGAAAAGTCAAAAGGCATAAGGAGAGCATGGAGAGTCCGTGCGGTGTGTGAAACTGTGAATAGTGAAGAGAAAGAAATAAGAAGGCGTGAGTCTCACGGGGAAGAAGAAACTTCTGTAGCTTTTGTGTGTTCCAGCTGTGTTAGTGTAAGCTTTTCCTACGCGTTGATGCAAACTGCTATCGTATCATTAAACTAATTTACGTATTTTAACATTTTATACATGAAAAGGAAACAAACAACGAAAACTTAGTTGAGTATAATTACAAAAGGAGAGATATCCGAGTGAGGCCAAAAACTAAGACAATGAGACATGAGCTGGCTAACAAGGACTCGTGTATTCTAATTTCTACACATGTGCCGGTCAATCCGGGCTTTTGACATCTGTCTTCATTTTGACAAAAAAAAGTCTAATTCTAATTATAATTTGATTTGAGAGTTTGCTCATTTGCTGCGCCGCCAAACCAATCCAACTCACCGCAAAGCTTAATCAACATTTACGCGCTTAATTCACTCAAACCAAACCTACATATTCTTTTTTTTTTCTTTCCTTATTTTTGTCTCTTTTTGCTTATCAATGCTTTTTTTTTAAGTTTAAAATTATTATGTCATATAGTCTACTTTTGTGGACTGATACTATTATTATATCATATACCTATAATTATTACTATTATTATTGACGTTTTTCTTTTCAATATCTAACATCTACACATTATTTTGTTGTATCCCTTACGCGTTAATTAAAACCAACACATCATAACTTTAATATATATATATATATATATATATATTAAAGCGAACCATTTACATGTAAATAAACAAAAAATTAGAGCTAGTTGCAGAATAGTAGACTCCTGAACCGGAGCATAATAATGATTAATGATAATCAACCGAAGTCGTTGGAGTACAATATTAATGAAGCAACTGAATAAAGAAATAAAATACTTAAAAGCAACATCCTATTTTATAATGCAGCTAATTTGCTAATTTGCAAATTTAAATGACGTATAAAAAAAAAGAATAAAGAAATGGAAGGAGTACATAGGAGGTGGGACCATGCTTTGGCAAATTGAATGAAACACGGAATTAGCTAATTGGAAGGTTTCCCATAGCAGTTTAAATACGTCACCTGCAAGTCATTGTTTTCCTTCACCAACAAATCGAAACACAAAAGCAGAGAGATTAGAGATAGAGAGAGAGAGAGAGAATGGGGCGGTGGATGAACGGCGGCGTTTTGATGATGATGATCACCATGATCATTTCTATTGTTCAAGCTGAAGATCCTTACCGGTATTTCGACTGGAGGGTCACTTACGGCAACATTTATCCACTTGGTGTTCCTCAAAGGGTACATTTTGAATTCCACCCTAACTATCATTAACAAATTCATCAATTAATTGGATTATTTGTTTTCTTAATTCTGTTATTTGATAAAAAAAAAAAAATGAAGGGCATTTTGATAAACGGGCAGTTTCCTGGACCGGAGATTTACTCAGTCACCAATGACAATCTCATCATCAATGTTCACAACGATCTCGACGAGCCCTTCCTCATATCTTGGTATATAACATATATATGTGATCATTAACTGTATATAATTAGTATATGTGTTTGATATAATGAATGCAACAGTACTCACATGATATAGTTTATATAATGTTATTAATGAAGGAACGGAGTGCAACTGAGGAAGAACTCTTACCAAGATGGAGTGTATGGGACGACTTGTCCAATCCCACCCGGGAAGAATTACACATATGCCCTTCAAGTCAAAGACCAAATCGGTAGCTTCTTCTACTTCCCTTCTCTTGCCCTTCACAAAGCCGCTGGTGCGTTTGGTAGCCTCCGTATCCTCAGCCGTCCTCTTATACCTGTCCCTTTCCCTCAACCCACCGATGATTTTACCTTCCTCATCGGCGATTGGTCTAAGCATGATCACAAGGTACATTACACATATATTATGTTTTTTAACTATATATATATTACAATGTGTACATATATAAAGGTCAGCAGAGATCTGAATTGATTCCACATTCAGATTTTGAAGGTACTCCTGGACAGAGGACATAAGCTCCCTTTGCCTGATGCGGTTTTGATCAATGGTCATGGTACAAACGCTTCTTCTTCACTCACCGTCCAAAAAGGTATATATAATTTACATACAGACATTAAAAACTCAAAATTAACTTCATTTTAATTAACCGGTCACTTTCTTGTTGAATTCTTAGGTAAAACGTATAGATTTAGAATCTCGAACGTTGGACTTCAACACTCACTAAATTTCAGAATCCAAGGTCATCAAATGAAGCTCGTTGAGGTTGAGGGAACCCACACCATCCAGTCCATGTATACCTCACTTGACATCCACGTTGGTCAGTCCTACTCGGTCCTTGTCACTATGGACCAACCTGACCAAGACTACCACATTGTCGTCTCCACAAGATTTGTTGCAAAACCACTCCTGGTCACATCCACCCTCCACTATTCCAACTCCAAACAGATCATTTCCTCTGCTTCTATCCCTCCTGGACCACCATCTGATCTAGACTGGTCTATCAAACAGGCCCGGTCCATTAGAACCAACCTGACTGCATCTGGACCAAGGCCTAACCCTCAAGGCTCATACCACTATGGCCTAATCAAGATATCTAGAACTATAATCCTGGAAAGCTCAGCTGCACTAGTGAACAAAAAGCAACGATACGCAATAAACGGCATATCTTTTGTGCCTGCAGATACGCCACTTAAGCTAGCAGATTACTTTAAGATCAAAGGCGTTTTCAGAGTAGGAAGCATCCCTGACGCGCCGAGAAATGGAAGAGGAATGAAGCTGGACACATCAGTGATGGGAGCAGATCACAGGTCATTCGTAGAGATTGTGTTTCATAACCGCGAGAAGATCATACAAAGTTACCACCTGGATGGATACAACTTTTGGGTGGTCGGGTGAGAAGAGTTAAACCTTGCTTTAAAAATCAAATATATAATTATAAATACATATATAGGAATGCATGACATGAATGGTGGTTAACGTGTTATGAGTGTACGCAGGATGGATAGAGGAAAATGGTCATCAGAGAAGAGACAAGAGTATAACCTAAGGGATGCTGTTTCTCGTTCAACTACACAGGTAAACCTCCTACTCCTACATTGTATAGACTCGTATATATATAATTAAAGAGAAAGATTTGATGTGTATACGTACGATGATGGTTTTGCAGGTGTATCCGGAATCTTGGACAGCAGTGTACGTGGCATTGGACAATGTAGGGATGTGGAATATGAGAAGTGAGTTATGGGGAAGACAATACTTGGGCCAACAATTCTACCTCAGAGTTTATTCTCCGGTTCACTCGCTAAGAGATGAATATCTTTTGCCCCACAATGCTCTTTTGTGTGGCCGAGCATCCAACAGACGCACACCCATTTCTCCTTAATTCCTTCCTTTTACTCAATATTTTATTCATAAAATAATTAAGACACACACTGACTGCCTTCAATATTACATAACAAAGAGCTACAACACACAGCTGCTAGCTCTCTATTCTTTGTACTTTTAATTCATAAATGTCATTTTACATTATGGTGAAACTATAAACTATTTTGAAGCAAAATGTATATGTTCTCATCAAACTTGAGAACTATTCGGTTAGTTTATAAATTATGACCATTATTTGACTTTTCATAATTCTAACATTTATGTCTATGTATAAACATACTCTGATACTCGTAACGTATAAATAACTCTCTACTATGTTAACGGACAAAAGCATAGTAAAAGCCGCATACACATTAAAAATCTTTAATATTACCAAGAAAACATTTAAATGTTTATTTGTATAAAATTTTTGTAAATGCCTAAATGGGTAAAGACTTTTAGATCTTCCAATTACAAACCAGTACAAGATTATTAATTATGATATTATAAAAATAAGAAGTCAAAACGATCCATGTGAATCAACAGCATTCTAGTGATCAGTGACATTAATTATAAAGAATTAACCGAAATTCAAAGTTATTTAATGAGTAATTTAATAAATTAATCAACGGCTTAGATTCGTTTAGAGAAGAAAACCGGTATCGAGAACAGTGGAATCCAGTTTGCATCGGACGCAATCTACACCGTACGATCTGATTACTTTAATGACGACAGAATAGTAATGTGCAAGAAAGATCAAACGAATGGTAAAAGGACACGTGGTATAAGATCACAAGGTAAGATATTGTGAAACGTAGAGGAGTACGAGGGTGGAAGTCTCTCATCCGACAAGGAATGCTTCTTGGCCACACAATGTCAGCCTTTTTTTATTTTCCGGGTTGTTTAGAGATTCTCAAGAAGATCTTGACGGTTCACATATAACCTCTTCATATCCGACGGTTCATAGAACTGAGCGCATTGTTACTAAAAATGAGAACGCCCGTGGACTAACTTAATCTCTCCTCACCACGCCGCCGTTAAGTCCTTTCACGTCAATTCCCTCCAAGACCAACCAAAATCTAACGACCGTCAGTTGACGGTCATTTCGTCACCAACCTCATTTATACATACTCTAACGGGAAACGATCACGGAGGCAGAAGCGCCGTTACTTGTGTCGTATATAGATAGATAGATAGATAGATACGGAGAGAGAAGAAAGCGTGAGTGTAAGTATAGAGAGAGAAAGAGGGAGAGTGTGAGTGAGGACTGTGAGGAGGCTTCTTTTATCTCTCATCTCTGCTTTGCTTTATCAAACCATCATCACATCCACTTCCTTTCTCTATTTGTCTTTCTGCCCAAATGTGGGTTTTTTGAGCCGTTAGATCTGTCTGCTGCTGAAAGGTTGCGACTTGCGATGATGGGGAGTTTATCGTCTGAGGAAGACGAAGGGGCTTCGTCCGAGAGATGCGGTAGCTACAGTCCCAGCGCCGACATTAGCGAATCAGAGAGTTCAAGCAGCTTCTCTTGCCGCCGTTTTGATGGCGAGGGAGCCTCCAGTTCAATGACATCGTCTCCCCGGGGCGGTGGAAGAGGATTCTACTTCCCGGCGCCGGTGATGCTTCCGGTGATCGGTGGAAAAGATGTGGTTTGGGATGACAAGTCAGAGAAACCGGAAAACGATTTGTCTGGTAAGAGATTTAAAATCTATCCTTTGTAAAATTTTGTACCTTGAACGAGATTTATGTAAAAATGCTAAATTTAGCAGCGGAAAATTTCAATTTGGTAAAGTAATTTGGAAATTTGTTTGTACGGAGATAGAAATTGAGATGATGAAGGAGAGATTTGCTAAACTACTTCTTGGAGAAGACATGTCGGGAGGAGGTAAAGGGGTTTGCACTGCGCTTGCAATATCCAACGCCATCACCAATCTCTCTGGTAAGCTTAAAGATTCGATATTTCATATCGTATTTCCTATTTTATCTTTTTCTTTTTTAGTGATGACTTGCCCACTGATATTACAGCGACTGTGTTTGGCGAGTTATGGAGGCTTGAGCCTCTAGCTCCGCAGAAGAAGGCTATGTGGCGTAGAGAATTGGAATGGTTACTTTGTGTTAGTGATTCTATAGTTGAGCTCATTCCTTCCATTCAGCAATTCCCTGGCGGTGGAACCTATGAGATCATGGAGACTCGGCCACGTTCTGATCTGTATGCAAACCTTCCTGCTCTTAAGAAGCTAGACGCAATGTTGATTGATATGCTTGACGGGTTTTTCGATACTGAGTTCTGGTATACTGATCGTGGGATAGTTTTAGGGGATTCTGAAAAGGATTCCTACAACTCTCCAGCTTCTGGTGGTAGGCCTTCTGTTAGGCAGGAGGAAAAGTGGTGGCTGCCTTGCCCAAAGGTACCTCCTAACGGTTTATCTGAAGAGACAAGGAAGAGACTGCAACAATGTCGGGACTGCGCTAACCAGATTCTGAAAGCTGCTTTGGCGATTAACAGTGGTGTGCTTGCGGAAATGGAGATTCCTGAGCCTTACTTAGAGACATTACCCAAGGTATGCTGCTTAGAGCTTCTTTCCCTCTAATTCTCTTTTTAGCTCGTTAAAGCATTTCTTTTTTTCTTAATTGGTTGCAGAGTGGGAAGGAATGTCTTGGAGATATCATCTACCAGTATATAACTGCAAGCAAGTTCTCACCTGAATGTCTCCTAGACTGCCTTGATCTCTCATCTGAACATCAGACTCTTGAAATTGCAAACCGGGTGGAGGCTGCTGTGCATGTTTGGAAACAGAAAAACGAGAGGACGCTGAAGAAGCAGGCAAAACTAAAGCGGTCATCTTGGAGTGGCAAGGTTAAAGGTCTTGTAAACGACACTGAAAGAAATGATTTCCTGATGCAGCGAGCGGAGACTCTCTTGCAGAGTCTGAAGATCCGTTTCCCTGGCCTCCCTCAGACGACGCTGGACATGAACAAGATTCAATACAACAAGGTAATTAGCAAAGTTCATAGCCTGCTTCTTGCGGATAGTAAAATATTAAAATGACAAGACTTTACATGTGAACTGGTATTTCAGGATGTAGGGCAATCAATTCTGGAGAGCTACTCAAGGGTAATGGAGAGCTTGGCCTTCAATATCATGGCGAGAATAGATGACGTGCTTTATGTGGATGATGCGATGAGAAGATCTGTCTCTGCAGCAGAATCACTCTCCCTTTTCAGCATCAGTGGAGTCAATGGGCGGCCTGCACAGAAACGCTTGTCTCCAAGCCCCTTTTCTGTACAACACTCTCCTTACGCTTCCCCATTTGCCACACCTTCTCTATCTATAGCATCCAGAAGTCCAAGGAGAGCCCCACCGCTGTATTCCCTGAAGAGGAATGGCATAAGAGAGACAGCTGCAGAGAAGGCAATTTTGGGTGAATCAGAGAAAGCATGGTCGTATGCTGGAAACTTGAGTTCAAGAAGAGTGACGGGAGTGACGCCAGAAAGAGATTAAGGTTGAATAATAATTAAAGTATGTAAATCTATTGTTGGTAATGGTAGATGTAGACTGTAGTTGGTTTGTTAATTGTTGTGATGCTTTTGTTGATTACGGTGAGCAGTAGAGCCTGCAAACAACAATATTATCCTCTCGAGTTTCGATGGAAACAAAAATGTTGATTGCCAAACTCTGTTGGGAAGAGAGTAAGAGGTAGGCGCATCCAAGGCAAAAACAACTCAGCCTATGAAAATTCATTAATTTTGGATTTTGGACCGACTCTCATCTGAACCGGGAATCACAGTCCCGGTTCTCTCCTACTTGTATATATATATAATATATATCAACTACTAATCGCGAACGCCAATTTCTTGTCTCGGTTCCCATGAGTTAAACACATTTAACACCGTGCAAAAGAAAAAAAAAAGGCGTCCGCGCGGGATAGCGAGGGTTTAAGATGGAGCAAGAACACACAAGGGGGAAACTTAATCCCAAACAGCCCAAGATCTTGGCGATGACTTCCGTCGGCGGTACCGACGGAGAAGAGGCGTTTAACCTTGTCGGGAGCGTCGTGGAGAAAGGCATATCGGCAATCATGCCGGGAAACAAGCCGCTACCGCCGAGACCGAGCGTTCTTCCCTTCCCGG